>JAPYZR010000014.1:0-116019 GCA_030522945.1 Trichopria nigra | reverse complement strand
CAATCTTGCGAGCGAAGCGAGCCGGGGGTCCAGGGGGCGGAGCCCCTTGGTGGGGTTGGCGGCCGGAGGCCGCAGGGGCGAAGCCCCTAGTTTTATATTCCAATTGAGATTCGTGTTGTTTCACGGAAAAAACATATATGTTTACTAGAATTTTAGAGAAACGCGCCTTCGTACGCGGTGAACAATTGCGCCAGTGAACTCCTACTGTGTAGTACAATGTTCATAAAATAAGGTATTTTCAAATATTCCACTATAGAGTCCGCTTCGCTCGACATCCCGGTGAATTTTGCATGCGCCTGAAAATTATATTCCAGTAATAAAGAGCCCATTCGTAACATTCAGAATAAATATAATTTTCGTACCCTGGAAAAGCTTCATTGTGTGAACAAAACAAAAAGTGGGCGCCAAAGAACGTCCGTTATGCCGTGGAATTAAATCGTTAATGGGTCAGCGGTAACGCGACCATTATTTATTGCAACGGCGAGAATGCGAATTTCCATACATAAATTTGGCTTGAAGCGCCTGTAATTAATAATGCACTTGGTTAATACATTTACCCTTCTGTCTAAGCAGCGCCTCCCTCGATCAAAAAGGAGGACCGCAGTAAAATAAAATTTCATCGGAGACGCCACGATGAACGTTTGCAATCTCTGACACGATAATGTGGGATTTTATTGTATTATTATTATTTGTTGTTTTTGTATTGGTTTCGTACCATTTTCGCTGCAGCTGGCATTTCGAAAATTTAATATTTTTTTATAGAGTGTCTTGGAACATCTTATTCTCTCTCCATCGTATTATATGATGTATTTTATAGCAACCATAGTTCTTTGAATGTATACGTATGCGCTACGTATGCTGTACGTATGCTGCACGAAAGTTCAACCTCATCAAACAAACCAAAGTAGTATGATCCGATGCATAGAACATGATTTGGCCGTTTTCATTTAGCCAATTTGAGCACTTGGAAGTTGTCGCTCCATATACAGCTGAGACTCTCATAGAGTCGTGCACCCCCGGTGTCGCTGCTTCAAAGCGCTTGATTGGTCAGCTTAAAATGATCACCATTCGAATTTCATATCAAATCTATAGGTATATACATATAGTATATAAATGCAGTGACAATGCTGTCGAAATGCCGTGTGAATTATGAGGCTCAGCCTGATTAATATCGCATAAAGTACGCACTTCGATTTCCCTTTATTATCGAAGGAAATACCAACAAAAGTATACATCTATATACCTACATCACGCATTCGACAACACTTTTAATAAATTTATTCGTTTAACCGTTGCGATATGCATGCGAGGAGCGTGCCTCGTATAAATGGTGCGAAAAATTTAATTTAATTGAACGACTTGTGTGTGTATATATATATATGTAGGAGTGACGATCTACACCGGACACCGCACTCCTACTTGTACATCTTTATCCAGGAGCCCATCAACCACATCTTACGCACGCACACACACACACACTCGCGCGCGCGCGCGTGTGGTATGTGTTTGTGTGGGCGTGGGCGCGATTCGTTTATGATGCATGTCCCGTCACTTTTACGTGTCGGCGTGATCAATTTTTTTTCAATAATGCGGGAAATTTCTTCGCGTCGACGAGGGAGTAGGCAAACTCGAGTCCTGGGGTCGGTCGTTCGGGTCCGTATAGTTCAGCGAAAGTAGCTCATGCGGGTACTTAAGCCGCTCACGCTTCCGAGGGTTCGCGTCGCTGTTTCACGCCTCCTCGAGCGAGTGGCGGCGGCTTAAAAGAACTTGCGGCAACGGCAGGAAGCGAGCATGCAGGTTACGCGATGCGAATTTCGCGGCTCAAACTGCTGACGTACATTTACCAAATCTCTTTTCGCGAATTCAGAACTCTTTCAGCCTAAAATCATCTGGGAAATCCTTCCGTAATGCGGGACTTTGGAACGGTTAGAAATTTATTGAAATTTAAAGCGCTTTTAATGGAAAACCCGGACTTTTCCTGTTTCCAGAGTTAATTGAAGCGATAGCGAAATTTGAAATGCTGCTGGCATTCCTTTAACCCATACTCCGTATACCACACTCGATTTAATCGATGTAAGTGAGCGCATTGTTTGGGAAATATATATATATATATATATATATATATAATCTTGCACGGAACTTTTGTAATTATTTATTTTCTAGTTTTGATTCGAACATGACATTCAATTTTTTGAGTTTATTCCACATTGACTGTATTGTTAGAACATTATTTTTATTTTATATGTATTTTCTTTGTTGAATAAAACATAATTAACGAAGAAATTTATAATTTCTTATTTATCGTAATTTTTTTTTGTAATTGTTACATGAATTTCTTTTTTAATGTTTTGAGTAAGATTTTTAGACCAGATTTTCTGTCGAGTTTACAAACACTTTTACCGTAAATTTTATTGTAAACTTTGATAAGTTTAAATATCAATTTTAGAAAATTATACTGGAATATGAATGCTTATATGAGCCCTGCGAGCGCATAGGAATAATGGGGCGAATCTCTGCGGAATGCGTATAATGTACTTACATAATATAAGTCTGTCTTTCTCACCCTCATTTGAATAACATTTAAAAGTTGGTCCCAGGTGCAATATGGTCTCTCGCCTTCTATGAGCGTTTGATAGCAAAACTAAAGTAATGACAATGACAATGACAAAATAGACACACGGCATTAAGTCATGACTGTATACTCAGATTCGTCAAATGACAAAACAAGAAATAATACATTTGACTCCATGGCTATTAGTTGATCCAAAGAGAGCCGAAAAATATCATGGCTATATTTTTGGAAATAAGGCGGAACATGCATTCTTGAGAAGGTTTATTAAACCATCTCCAATTTTTACAAGCATATATAAAACTTGAATGATGGAAGAAATGGATCGTTTAAATTTCCATAATTATAATTGGTGCTAAATATTCAGTTACTGATTTGCATCAACATTTTATTACATCTTATAATGCTTGTGACATAACACTGTCCTCTAGAAGTTTCAAGCAAATTACGATAATCAGTTAACAGCTACGAGTCAGCTATTACCTTTTACAATTAAATGTTAGAGTTGTATCAACGCGACAAGTATATCGTTACGCTTTGAAGTAAGGAAGGAGTAATTGAGGTTTGCGTTTAAAATCGCACGAGCTCATTGCGTCTAAATATATATATATATATATATATATATATATATATATATGTATAATGAAGGAGCTCTTGCTCTTCAATCAAGCTCAGAGTTAATTCCTGTCTCATAAACTAAAGAGGAATATAAATCGCTAGAATTCGAATATCGAGAATGGAAATGTACGCATAAATACCCTTGAATTTCGAGAACGTAAAATTTTGATACTGGAAATGTGGTTGACAAATTGTGTGACGTGAATTCAACGATATATCATTCGGTTGCATACGTAGCGTGAAATATCTTTTGTTTATCCATATTGTGGAAATTTGTTTGAAAATACATTTATAAGTATATATATATAGTTTCTAACAATATTGAAGATAAATCGTGTTTCTGCAACCTTTCATCTTGAGTTTTTCAATTTCAAACACCTATCTCCGATTAATCGCAAGCACCGTGACGACTATATATTGCATCACTGTCATCCAGTTAGATGGAGCGGAAAACGTTAGAATATGCACGTAATACAATGCACATATCACACAAACTCATAGAAAATAGCTTTTTCGTGTAACAACTTGTTAGATTTTTGAACCCGTGTTTCTAGTCGCAAATTTCGATTTTTCCGACCAATCTCGACCCTTTTTTTACTGCTTCGATTAACCTTTTTCTCGGTTATCTTACGAATATAAAATAATATTACGATGCGAGTTTTTTTTTTTTAATGTGCGAATTTGCACAGCCGAAGGAGTATCTATATAGTGTTGGAATTATTACGCAATATCCATGACGTCACAAAGGGTGAAAAACGCTCAGTTTTTCGGTTAGAGATTAAAATATAAAAATAATAAGTGGCTTCTGTCTGCCAAAACGTCTAAAAAAATAACAATTGCTAAAAGTAGGATTCTAACATTAGTCTCGGAAGACATGATCCCAATAACAAAAATAAAAGAAAGTAATACAATAATAATAATTGAATTAGGAAAAATCGATCTTAGACGACATTACTCTCTTTAACTATTTACCGAAAAGATTATTTTATTTATACAGTTCGTTACGAAAAGCCGCAGCGTTATTAATAATCTTGTCTAATAGCTAAAGTAACAAATTCAGATGGCATACTCGGTAAAATATAACTAATTTCCGTGAATTTCCATCGAGCGAATTAATTTAAAGTTCCCTATACAGAAGTCTTTTTTAAATCGACTAAGAATCACGAATACATTTTTAGCACTGCATTCATTGGGCATTGTAAGAACTGCAAATTGAGATCGGCTTTGGGTTATTTCCAATTATACTTTAGTAAAATGTGCATCAGCCACACCTTGTATTTTACTCGAATAAAGTATAAAATTATTCACGACTGGAAAGATATTCTAAGCTTCGTAATACGAAATTTTTCATTTTTCATTGTTATTAATTTGTCAACGTTGATGGATTGTTTTCATCATGTATCATTATTTATTTTTCAATAGTGGTTAATATAAGTATAACTTATTGTTGCATATTTTTTATTTCTTCCTTCATGGAGTTTTTATAAATTCTCATCAACACTGTATACTCAGAGCACTTATTCAAACTTTTAGCAACGTTAGTCAATATTGTCTTTATTCATGTTTATATAAATGTTGACTAATTTTTCGTTGTGCCACGTGTGTTTCTCTTCTTTTTTGCTTATCTTACATTGTGTACGAAAAATTGGCTTTTTCACCTGATAAAGTAAACAAAAAGTATTTCCTTTTCTTGGGCCTATAGGGTGTATATAAGTAGCAATTGTACTCTTTTTAGCGCACTCCTAATCGAATGGGGAAGGGAACTTTTGTACTAGACTTCCTTTCGCTCGCAGGCTAAATATCTCGCGGATATTTCATCCCTTAAAAAGAGAACGAGGCGCGAGCATATGTTCGCAGGAAAGCGCGGCGATGAAGTGAGCTTAGAGGATTCTCGCGGACGCGGGAGGAACGTAGCCGTAATTAACGTCGCGTTTATTGCAATAGTAAATCAGAAGCCGTCGATAACGCGCGCCAGCATCCCCACGGGTATTTGCAAGGCGTTCGGTCCCCGATGGTTATTACATCGGTATGTAACAGTGGCCATAAATCCTTCGCGAAATTAGTATCGGTTTGGCTTATACAAGCGGAGTTTGCGACCGATCGAGTCAGGCACGCAGCGAGACAGTCCTTCCATCCCTACCCCCTCGTTATTCGTCTTTTCTAACAATTGAGAAGGCAGTAAACGCTCGCGTTGATGTCAATTTTTAAACCGATTTTGTATCCTGTCATTAAACGTTGTAAGCCAGACCGCAGAACGCCACTTTCCCCGGCCATTCGAGGTACGCTGTATCTTTTACTGTTCGCTAATTATATGAGAACGTGCTTATCGTGATGGAAAGTCTTAATAATTGTTGACTCAACTTTGCAAGAGTTAATTTCAATGCAGTGTGTGCACGCTACAATTTAAAAATTGCCGACCAAATATTATTTGTGATTATTTATTTATAATTTCAAGACGGACCATGTCGATTATTACTAGGTCCAATTTTAGAAATCGGACCGACTATTCGTAATCGGTGGTTCTAAAAAACTCGAAATGGCGCATTTCAAGGAAATTCCAAAAGACATGACGGACGCATAAATAATAAATTTAAATCGAAAAATGTACTTTGAAATGCCTGATGTAGGTTTGATTTTGATTTGGAACAATTGGGTAGTATACGTAAATCGCAATAAACTTTTGTTGAATTGTAAGAGATCAATAGCAGACCATTATTTCCCTTTATATGAAATTGTATACGTAAGCGTCGTTCCGTTTTATTTCCAATTACTGCAATTTATTTTTCCCGGTATATACTTGTATCGTCAGTGTGCACGCGGGCAACAGCATTCCAGAGCAGAATTAAAAATCTCGGGTGGATCATGCACTAAATTGATATATCACCTCAAACCGAGGGAAGAAATAGCAATCGGTACTCGAATTCAAGTGCTCCATATCACACACAACTCATATTTCGATCTCACTTATCCTGGGATAGAAAATTGGGCACCCCCGATACCGCATTCGCCATTGCTGTAGATGCTGCCGGATAATCGATTATCGATACTTGACAACCGACATCGGTTATTGACAGGCATACAACAATTTATTTGTTTCCCGTCAATTATCGATCTCCGACGGTTCGTTATAGCTTCTTCCAATGGCCGATTGTAAACGTTAATTATTTTCGAAACTCAAAAAGAAACCGTAATTGCACCGAGAGAACTTTCCACGAATTCTCGACAGCCTCGTCGTCGCGATATTTTCGAAAGCAATTTTCAACGTCGTATTAAAATATCTCCTTAACGGTAAATGAAGTATACGTGCGTAATAAACGTGATGTCGTGAGTCGTAGTGCATAAAACAAAAAATGCAGCTTCGAGATGAAATTCCGCGCAAGCTCCGAAACAATTTCGTATCCAGGCTCGACGAAAGTTACTCGTTGATCGAACTAAAAGTTTCGCCTTTGTATCAGATTTTCGAGGAATATTTATCGTTTGTCGTAACAAATATCAAAGAATTGCATTTTTTTCCGGCGCGCATATTGCGTCCTTTTATTCGCGTAATCCAAATGAAATTGCTGAACAGACACCGTTGCCTCCGAGGGATTATTTCCTTGGAAAATCACTGTGCGTGGCGCGAGATTATTGCAAATTCCATTTTATTCTTTCCCCAAAAGCTTGGATTTATGAAAAGAGGAATATACAGTTCATATACTGCGGCAGATAAATCCTTATACATTCAAATTGACTTATCGGTTAGACGTGCACTATGTGCAAAATGAAAACTTTAGCGTAAATGATACGCTGCGGTATATCTGTCCTTGTATATCGCATTGTCTTTTTTTGTTTTTGTTTTTTATTCTGCACTCCGCAAACAATGCCGTATATACCATCAATTTGGACATAATATGTTCCAAACATGTATTGCATTCAACTCGTAGCATATCTCATATTCATTAATTAATATGACATCTAATTTTCTGGTTCTATTTTGATAGTATCGGCTTAATTTTACGTTAGTACAACAACCTATATTTCTGTTTAAATAAAATCCAATTATTTAAAAATATAATAAATACTTGTTCGTCAATTTTCAAAGCTTAACTTTTTTAAGAGACGACAGAATTGCGTCTTGATGTTATACTTTCTTTTTTCTTAACCTTATAAACACTTAAAATTTGATAATTTTCTATTAAAAATTATTAATTTACATTTTTATAAATGTTCATTTTTTGTCGAAAGGTGTATATACATAATTAAACCTTTTTCGTATTGAATACGATTACTTACTTTTTTTTTCAAAATGTTATTGTTATTATCACTACCGTTACAAAACAATAGGTGCATAATCCTGAAAGCAGTAGTGTACAGCATTTATCATTTTACATAAACTTTCATATATATATTTGTAAACCTCTCTGTTTTGCTTAATTCGAGTGAAGTTTCCAACGATATGTAAGAGCTTTTAATGCCGTGTACGAGTGTACGAGTGTCAACCGCACGTGGCTTTAGTGACGTTAATCCGGTCTCAAGAACTTGATTCCTTTACATCTGTCCAATACTAAACGAAGAGGAGACACCCATCGTGATTTTACGATAATGTTTCATGTATTTTCATTATTTCCGACGTGACGGGTTGGAGTTGGGAATTGCACAATTTTCAAATCAATACCGCCCGTTAAGTAATTAATTAATAATCGGCTTTATTAGAAATCATATTTTCAATAATAAAGTGGAAAGTAGAACTCGAGTTTTCCTGGTTTTCAATTAAACTGAATTTGACAGAATTTAATGGATTATATTAATGGATGAAATTAGTGCAATCGAAATACGGACGTTAGCGCCTCCGCACCACTTTTGCATTTATGGCATTTGTTCGGAATTGTCCAATTTATCGGTTTTCCCTCTTTTCTTTTTAATTGCCTGTAAATTCCTAATGCTTTATAATGATACACAGAAATCCTGAAAATTAAAACTGTTTTATGTTTTCGTCAATAGCCAACCAACCACTTCTCGTGATTAAATTTAAATGCTTGCGAGTAAATTTTGGCTGAATTCATTGACACAATATCATCGAATATATATTTCATTATGATTTTTTTTTTAAATTATTATTATTATTATTATTAAGGTAAATTCATTTCCAGTAATTTTTTTAGATGCTGAATTTGTATCAATGAAAATTCTTTTACATCTGGGATATTGAGAAACATGGTGTTGATTCTAAAAAGAAAAATCTTTCGAAAGTTTAAATCGGATAAATCGGGGTACGTGCTACGGATATCAATAAGTAATCAATGTGAAGCTTGTACTTTGTACTTGAAAACACAATTATAGAATATTGAATATACTCGACATGATTGATCGTATAACATGCTTTTTTCATACATGATTTATTTATCTATATGTATGGAACTAAATATTCGTATCCATATGTATATATATACATAAATTTATTTTTATTTTAATATGATATAATAATATGATCTTGCTTTCATTTGATGATGATAGGCATGATTACATGCACGGTCTTCTATGTTTATTTGACAACATTTGATAACATTTGATTCAATCAGGCGCGTTTTCTCTCATGATTCCATATATTATTAATTATTTTCCATGAAATTAATATTAAAGTAATACGGGTGCAAAACAGGTATGTAACTATACATTTTACTATTTTCAATTGCGCTCCATATCAACGCGAACATTCATTAATGCGTAACTATTTTTCGCACGCATACATTAACTACCGGAATGAACTGTGTTCCACTAATGATTATGTATGTGCGTATATACTTTCTGGGAAAAATTCAATGACGTATGATTTCCCGTGCTGTCCGAAGATTAATGATACGTTAATACGCATCCGCGTTTCCTTTCGCTCGATTTTTCTTGAAATGCTGCAAATTCCACATGTAGCCATGATGGCTTGACTCCGCGACGTGACTCGTGAAATCCGGGCAAGCCCCAACCGCATGAGTTCTGGCCGAACTAAAAGTAGTCCGAAATCGCAGCCCGGATAATGGTTCGAGATTGTTTAGTTGTCGGAGAGTGAAAATTGGTTTTCAGTTTACACGATTATCCTATTACCGGCTTATTTCGTCGGTGTAATCCTCATGCATCCTCCGGATCTGCGATTTTCCACGTCGTGCTTCTCGTAGATATTCTTTCTTCGGTTGCAGCTATCGCAAAGCTGCGGGATACCGTCGCTTATAGCGCCGTCGACATCAGAGTTTCGTCTGATCTAATTAAACGTCGTTTTCCCCGACTACAAGCGGATCAGACTTACACCTCATTCGGAATAAGCTCAGTCCTGCCTCTGGTAGGCTTGGGAACTAGAGCTGTCTATTAATCGAAGCGTTGCTTATGCTTCTATGTACACATCCAACGATAAGTGGCGTAAATCCGCAAATTCCAAATCAAAGTTGGTATAGATGAATTTCCTATTGTAAAACCTGAATGTTTCGCGTTTGTTTCATCGGAATTCAGTTAATCTGTTTTTTTTTTTAACTTTTTAATGATTTTTAATAGCCAACACATCAGATTAGAAATTGTAACGTGTATCAAGAGCGGGAAATTATCGATTGATGACAAGTGTGACATGCTTCTTTCCGTACCTGACAATACTATACATATCGTCACTTTCTCTCTTAGTACGTTATTCGATACGGCCAACTCAATGGCCGGAAAAGAGATACGTCTTTGAAGAGATTATGGTGTCTTTCAAGTATATGTCATATGATATTGTATATGTGTATAGTAACGAAAACTGTATATCTTTTAAATTAATTGAGGTGCATATTATGGTTTTTATTACGACAAATAATCGCGTTCTATACGTACATACACATTAAAGCATAAATCATTGATATCGAACAGTAGTTAAAAAAAAGAAAAAAGACCAACATGTACTACTTACAAATGGAAAACTGAAAATATTTGCCGAGAATCCACTTTCGAGTAGTTTCATTCAACACGTATCAAAACGATTAGATTTGCAGTCTGCTTTTCCATTCGCACCGTGCTGTATATCGAGTTGCGTTTCCCCGGAGTGCCGCCATTCGCTTTTGGGATCTCCTTGCCGTCGTGCGAGTGTACTCGACATTATGCGCCCGTCGTACACATCCCTCCCCTCCGATGCATTATCGATCCATCAGCCGCGGAACCATTAACTCGCGGAGCGTGCAGCGAATGTTTCGGAACTAATTTAAACTCGACCGCATTTTGAGAGCGACTTTTCCCGTTGCGTTTCGCGTACATATATAGCGCGCGATGATCGCAGGATTAAAATGCGCCCTGTGCCCTTGCGGCTTACGCAGACAATGGCTTGTCGACGCGAATACGAGGTTCCGAGCTTTTTCCTATATTTTAATTATTATGACTCCCGTCGACGAAAGAGCAATTGCAGTCGTCGCGAAAAGCGGCGGAATAATTTCGAGCACTCTCCTCCTCTCGTCAGCATGTGCCCTCTCGCCTTCGGGCTTGCATTCATGGATGTGTATTTACACGTACGCACCTATACACGACGGTATGTAGCTGACGATATGGTCGCGCGGAATATTAAATGACAGAGTGATTAGAATTTCAAAAATACTGCGACAAGCAATAACTGTTCCTCCGCAAAGCCCGGGTTTACGCGTATATATCTGGTATATATAAACGGACGTCACCGGAAGATTATGTTTATGCAATACTTGATGTTTAGCTGTACTCTAAGTGCGGATGATTGCGTACCAGAGGGACAATGGAATTGAAGGAATGGAAGAGGGAGCTAAAGTAAAAAAAAAAAAATGCAGCGTTGTTCTTCCGGTTTATTCCGCGACGTAGATGGAACGACAACTTTGGCGTAATTGTCGTCATTGTTGACATTTGACGTGACATTATCGCAAATTCCGCGAACTTGTTCAAACATTATCTTTGACTGGCACTCCCTCACAGACGCGTGTCAGTGCATTTTTTTTTTCTAGGTCCTTTCTTATCGGTCGGCGTAGATCTCTATTCGAAATGCAAATGTTTTATCAATTTTCGCGTTTCGTTTGTTTACTCGCTGTTACGCGACTCGAAATAAATTTTAACTCTGTAAAACTACCCCTTGTTAGTAGTCGAAATAATTTTTTGTTCCAAACATTTTACATGAGTGCTGGTCATTGTTCTATTATTTATGTAATTTTTTTTTGATTGTACCTTGTTTGAAAATAAATCTTTTATTTCCTCGTCTATTCTATTTAGTACTCATTATTGTATACTAATAATATTGCGTCAATTTTTATTACGATTATCGACTTTCACCTGATCTTCTTGATTGTTATCCTTTTATTGTGGATGGCAATCACATTCATCGATGGTTGTTTGAAAAAAATGTTATCTGACTTTAATCTATATTGCCGTCTAATTATCAACTTTATGACCATAAATTATATGTCAATTTTTTTATGATTATGTTTCAATTTACATCATTCTTGAACGATTTTATCAAATTTTTCTACTTTTGTTGGTTCACATATATGATTAGATTAATATTTTTACAGATTTGTGACTTTTGTTATTGTCATTATAACTTATAGTCGCAGATCTTTTATTGATTTTGGCGTTTCTGATTTGAACTGGTATCCATTCGAATTGTTAGCTCTATTTGGCAACATTTTTGTTTTTTGTAAGTAAAGTCTAACTTGTGCATTATTGTAACCACTGTTCTATGGTCATTTGTCTGAAAGAGAAAAAATGATTTCCCTTTATTTTGACGAACTTGATTATATATTGTTGTATGTTTACAAAATTTTCATTCTTTACATATTTATTATTAAATAAATTTGTAAAATCAAGTAATTCAACCAAAGCGCTGGACGTCAATATTCATTGACGTTATCTTTTTCTGCGGGACTCGCAAGAAAGACATCAACGCTAATTAGTATAGCTCGTGTTGCGTGCCATTTCTGGAATTGGATATATTCTGACATTTGGTTTGGCGTAGAATCAGCATGTCGTTACTTTGCGCAACGATGCACTAAATGTCTCCGTAAAATGTAAACAGAATTGATTCTTCAGCTCGCCGTGTTGTTTTCATTACCTACCCTCATTAACTTTTTAAATCTTGATGTCTATATTTGTCTCGACTGTACCTCTAAAAATGCATGTCTGAAATTCGTCACGAATTTTATGACAATCTTATGGGACTTTTTCTCATGGTGGTAAAAAATTCATATAAATTTCAAATTATCGTTATCCGCTTAAAAAAGTTGTGTATTATTAAGATCTTTTAAATCAATATACTTTATCAATTTCTTTACATTTTTATATCATAAGAAAATTTTTAACTTTAAATGGCAAATAAAGTTTAATCAGATTTCATAATAATGTCTGTTTTTTCCTCTTCGACATTTTCGCCATTTTCGTCGTCATTTTGCCGTCATTTTCTTTTTAGTTTTTCTCAATTTCGTCTGAGATTTTCGCAATATCTCAGTTTGGACCAACTTTATCCAAGACGAGAGAGACTAACTTGATAATACGAAATGTAATAAATCTAGTACCGAAATTCGAATAGTTTTCAATGCACTTATATACGAGTATGCCAAACAAACTTGTGGTCGTATTGTGCTGCAAGAGCTTTCAAAATCGACTAGCTTATAAATGTATACGACTTGTTTCGATATTTTACGTTTCAATATTTCGTCAATTTTATCTCACGTATCGCTACGGTTGTAAATTATACGGTTTAAGTAAAAAACAACTCTACTCCGGATAGCTGCGGTACAAATGCCCCGAGTAACTCTATATAGGGCGTACGAGTTCCCAAGAGGCGAAAATATTTTTACGAGTTCGACTTCGGCACACTACTTGTCCAGGAAAGGCGGGTCATGCTTTTCGAGTAAATAACATCAGCTCACAGAGATTCGGTGCAAGGCTGTCTTGTCCCAACTTCTAGTTGACTAAGTTTAGTGACGAGGCTGAACGTACTTACATCAGGGACAGAATGTACGTAAGCTATTGTCCTAAGGATAAACCAAAATATGTACATTCGTATGTACTGTTTTTCTTGGTCGAAAAGGAAGTCAGGACTTTCAAACGGATCGAAGCGGATAAAACTTTACAAGATGCTTGGAAGACTGATGTCGGAAAAAAGAAAATTGTATTTTATTTTTCAAATTGAATTTCAACATTAATTGTACTGCAATATAATATGTTAATACGTTATTAGATTTTACAATGTTTTACTTATAAACAATGATGCATTTGTTACGTCCGTATATATATATACATGAGAATCTGTAGAAGTTCGTAAGAACTGAAATTAATATTCATTACCAAAATTCCAAGCAATATACACTATTCAGGTAAGTTCCATTGTTCTTAATATATTGTGCATAGAATGCGTTCGAGAAATATCGCCAGGCAAGTTCTGAAAATGCTCGGGATACAAATTAATATCCGCACATTATATTACATCATAATTGAAATGTTGGATCATTAATGAAGGAATTAATTTTTTCTGGCAATTTTGTGCAGATCAGTTTTTGTGGTTTTTAGCTGCCATAAGCTGCGCATCTTATATATAAAACAATTCTAGAAATTTATTAACATTACTTGACTACCGCACTTTTCGAAAACATTGTGCATTCTACATTTTAAATGGGTTTTAAATTGCGCGTGTAACGTTAATTTAAATGCCGGATTATAAGTCCAACGAATAAAAACTTTATGGAACGGAGCAGTAAGAACGTTTTAAGATCGCAGTGCAAAAAGACTCACGACGTCTTTTCCAGAAATAATAAAGCAAAATGGCTTTATAAAAAACTTGCGTAAAAATAGCGGGCTAAGAAAAGAAAGATATTTAGTCCAGTTTGTGCGGATGGAAGTAATAATTCATATTTTTCACGAATTCATTTACACGCGACTATTCGCATATCTTTAGACATTATTCTGAATTTCGCTTATACATCTATATTTTACCGTCAAAAATTTAGTTTATTTTTGCAATATTGATGACAGGAAAATACCCCATTCTTATTGTTACTAAAAATACTGTGATACATTTTGAAGTATAACTTCCCAGAGTCTTGAGTAAAATAATATTTACGTTCGACTATTTTTAGTGGAATGTATCTTAAGAGTACGAGTAGTAAAAAACGTTTTAATTTAGCAAAATATTCTAAAAAATAAAGACCTTCAAGACACATTATTTTTTTTCGTGAAATCATTGATTTCTTTCCATTAATATTCCGAATTGATAAAAAGAAATAATGCTTTTACTCTAATATCGTAAAAAGAAGCGTATTAAAAGTGCAAAGTATTTTTTCGGTCGTATCGTTTATTGAAAAACTGTTCTATTTCTGACAAAATCACGTATCTTTTTCAGCGTATAATGCATTATTGAATTATACTTTATAATAAGAACAATATTTAATGTATCGTTTCAATGCGGAGTGATGTAATGTAAAAGCCTGAGATTGGTTCAATGAAATTTTAAGCTTGTACGAGCACTTGAAGAAACTTTGATAAGCCGTGGTATATTATTTTATTACTTTTAAGCTTGTTCATTCTTGTCCTCATTTTTCTACATTTTAAACTCGTAGTTTTAATATATTTGAATATGAAAGTAGTGGAAATGTGGTCATTTCCATACTTAAGTGCGTTAAAATTTTACATTTGGATCAACAGTATAGCTGCTTTAAAACGTAATAAATTGGCCCACACGAGGAGAATATCAAAAGAATGATTATACATGTATACAGTACTGTGTATGTGAACCAATGACAGAATTATTTCTAAGCTATTTAGCTGATATAAAACAGTAAAATTTCAAAGTATATTCATTGTCATAAATTGTCTTTATGAAATTCTCGTATATATATGCTTATGATTGCACGTTCTTGCTGCCGGTGTTGACGGAAAAGCAAAAGCCTAGATATTCCCCTTTATTGTCGTAGTTCAATAATATATAACGTTTTAATAGAAATCGTATTTTAAAGATTCTTTAAAAAATAAACGTTTCTTTTACTTCCGATAACTTTCGTTAGGTATACTCGGCCGCTCTCCTATACCATTTTAAATTTCGCAACGTCGGCAACAATCAATCTATCGTGTCGTAGCACCCTTCCATTACTTCCGTTTCAATTTCTATAGTAAGCAATATTCATTTTCGATTCATTCAAATAATCAGCTCCAAAGTCCGTAGCGGTATCCAATCGCGATAAACAAACAGCTATACACGATCTATTCATTATTCACGTCCCCACCGCATTAATCAAGTTTGAAGCATGGGATCAGATAAGCAGTGCACGCCCATTTTTCAAGACAAAGCCTCGGCTACGCAAGAGCGTGATGGTCGAAAATCAGTCTTTCTCGGGTTTCGAAAATTTTCGCGATTAACCCACGCTCCCCCTTTATTGCCGAGTTTTGACTAATTCTAAAACTTACGTCAGATTCGGAACAGAAAGAGAGAGAGAGAGAGAAAGAACGTAGCGAGCAAGAGTTAAATATTCAATAATACGCAGGTATAGTCATTCGTCGACTTATTATTCTCCAGGCGAGTCCCTTTTTCCGTCCTGCCCGACGACATTTCCCGCCTGCAACGCACACAAGGCATGTCTGAAAAAAAAAGATCGATACTCTTTCCGTGCAATCGTTTCGACGGAAATTGGATGCATGCAAACAAGGCCGAACTTTAATTTTACCCAGAACTCTACGCTGCATCATCGCATAACAAATTTGTATAGGAAAAATCGCTGTGCCATATATACACAGAAAGTAAGGGAGGGACCCTCGAAAGTTGCACGTTTCCTGCTGGCTGCCCGTGTTGACGTAAAAGCAAATAAAGCCGCGATACTCTCTTTTATTGTCGTAGTTCAATAAAAAGACGTTAATTAATAGATAGGAAGAATGGGAGACACGTATAATTTATCGAAAATGACATCCGGTGAAAATGATTTTTACAATTATTTGGCTTCTTCGTCGACTCCATATAATTGGATATTGTTTCCACAAACTCGACGCCGAAAAAAGACCAACACTATATACTGTCAGCAATGCGAACATTTTTTTTTTTTTTTTTTCCTTCAAATATTACTCTTTGTATTAAGAATAGGTTTTGCAGCATCAGAGAAGAAAGTAAATTATGCACAATAAAGCTTACCTTCCTCGTCGCTACCAATCATGGCGTAGCGTTCGTAGCCCGTGAGGTTGCGAACGGCGCCAAGCCCAAAGTCATCCTTCGTCCATTGAATCGGTCCCTTCTGATCCAGCACTCGACAAGGAAGCGTGACCCGGCTGCCGATGACCGCCGTTTGATCCATCGGCTCGATGGCAAATCGCTGATAAACGATTGTCGTGGTCGCAACCGGTCTGAATGTAGAGAACATAGAGTCGTTCGACGTGCCCGTGTTCCCTACCGCCGCCGCCGCCGCCGCTCTCGCGGTCACCGTCAGCCAACACCACATCAGGATCAATTTCCATCCTAGACCAACTTCCAACTTTGCATTCGGCCTGTAACTCAAACAGAGAATCTCATATAGGTATGTTATATTTTTCGTTCCGATTTAATAATTCTTTGTTCAAATTGTACATAAAACGAGTTACTATAGTATTTATGCGTATACTTTTTCCAAACACGAAGGAAATCATCTGGAATATCTCTAATATTAATAATACTGATATGGGCATGCCTGTTAGAAAGGTCGCAGAATTGACATTTATTGACAAAGCATTTCCAGATGTTCCAATTACTTCATCAGTGATTATCCTATATTTTTACCAGGGAAACGATAGTGACAATAGAAGAAATTATTTCTAGCGCTTTTACGCTTCTAGCGGTAATAAGAAGAAAAAATTAAATCCCACCCACTCACAAGAACTTGACAAACGAGTCATGCTAAATCTCTTCCTGTCAAACTGATTACCAAACATATAAAAAATGACAACTTTAGAAATTGTTGTGTTAGAAAAATTACTCTTGTGATTTTTAGGATATGATAATGGACGTCATATTCAAGTAGTTTAACGTGCGATGATTACTTAGAGACAGACCACATAGGTGCCCGTATGATTGGCATCTTAAATATCAGCTACGTCTAATGCGGCCAAAACAGTATCGCCAAATGTACAGTGCACTTAACTCAAAATAGATCTCGGATAAGTGCGGAGTTTGTCACACGAGCGAAGCGAGCGCTGACAATCTCACTTGTCCGAAATCATTTTGTCTTACTTATTCCGTACAATATTATCTTAAATAACTTCCGGGAAGAGCGATTTCTGTTTTTAGTCTGCTTGGGGAAAATCGGACTTCCCGCGAAGAAGAAAAGAGATAGTATTGTCTTATACAATCAAATTATAGTAAACGAGATTTTTGTGCATATTAAAGTTTTACATTACTAATTTTGAACATGATTGTGGAAAAAATTATAATGTCAGTAATTTAACAAGTGCCAGAAGAAAAAAATTCAAGATGTACGTAAACTCACGAAATAATATTAAAAAGAAAAAGCATTAATGGGACACACTCGACGAAGTCGTCTCAAGTGCAGAACCCGGTGGCGAATCGATCCCCGTCAAAAACTCGGATTTTTTGCGAGCGATTGGAAAATCCGCGTCGATGTAACGCCGATAAATCTCGCGCTAAATCCACCGTAAAAAAGTCGGTCACGGCAGAAACGGGCACAGAAGAAGAAGACGAAGATGAAAAGTCACGAGATTGCGAGACGGAATCCAGGTGTAAATGACAGTATAAATGAGATTTCAGCTGTCGCTGTGATCATCGCTTAATCAGCGTAGCGGGACCTTATACACACATACACGTGCCCGCGCGCGTACATGGGAATATGTATATATATACATATGCAATCGACTTCGATGAATCCTCGACCAGAACCAGCTTCATCGGCGGAATAATTTATTGGAATAATTTAGCCGGTGCTTTGTTCGCGTACGGAGCCTTAAGCTGTCGAGAAGCGGAGAGTGTGCAGCAACAGAAAGGCAGCGAGAGCGAGAAAGAATAAATGAGAGAGAGAGAGAGAGAGATGAGAAAGGAAAGAAAAGAGAAAGGGAAAGGGCGGAAGGGCCCGAGATGCAATTATCGTTATTATTCGGACGCTCTATTCAAAGGCTTCAACGACCCGATAACGTCATTATCCTATTGAGCGTGTAAGAAGCGGCGCGGCATCTTGTCGTACGAGCGTCTTACGACTTCCGCGGCTGAACACGGAGCGACAAGAAACAGAAACGCTATGAAACTCAACGGCCTGTTATCGTAGTCGCTTCTTCGTCGCGGAAAACGGCGATGACGATGTAGTGAGATGGCTCTAGATTTGAACGGTTTTCTTTCACGTCCCGGAAGCACACATCGATCGAGTTCTGATGTACAGACATCACCCCTATAAACCGGCCCGAGATAATGAGTATTTAATTTACGCGTTACAGTTATGGAGGCACCGCTTGAACGTCGACGAGGCATTCTGGCGACGGAATCAGATAACGGATGTCGCGAGTTTCCATCACTTCCGGATAGCCGAAAAAGGCCGAGAAAAAGAGATTCTCGGATTACTCTTGAGCGGCGCGATTGAAGATTATTCGTCGTGGCGAGAATATTTCATCAGACGGTTTCCAGATACATTGATCGTTGGCCGCGAACTCTTTTAGGTCAGTTCCAAAGAAATTCATCTGAGGAAATATTTTATATGAACGATTTCTTTATACAACCTTTTTATATCGAAAACTAATCTGGAGAGGCATTCAGAGTTCGAATATTTAATTATGAACAGTTTTCCAGACTTTGGCGGAGACATCTGGAAGAATCGGAACGAGGGATAAAATGAAATATAAAATGTGAAATGAAGCGAACAAAAGCCGGTATTCATGAATATTTTATGAACGGAAAATTTTGCCATTGATGTAGACTATATCAATAAATGAGTACTAGTACTGAATGTCATGTGAGAGAAAAATAAACAAGTTGTGCTCCTGTGAAAATGGCGTCTGATGGGAGCATTCTGAGCCTTTAAACAAAACAAGTTGTGACTTATTGTTGACTTTATAAATGACTTTTTTATATACATCTAAACAGATAGATAAACTGAAGAGCGAAAAAAATTGGGTGCTATAATAAACCGAAATATAACCAAATAAAAGCAATAATTTCATTACTCTCGTTTTATATATTTTTCAATTAGAAATTATAAAATATATAAATAACATGAATATAAACATTAAAAAAAATTTCTGTTATTCCTCAAATACGAAAAAGCAACGTGTTTCATATAAAGTAATTTTATATTATCTTTTATACCTTTACGTATAAAACCGGCAACAAGCGTGCATATGTGTATAAAATACCCATACTCTTTTTAAAATCACTTTCAACAAAATTTCGTTTATATAAAAAGGTGACGAGGATATCCCATTTCGCAAGGTTGGAAAATACTCGTTAAAAGTTTCGTTAATTGTCAACTTAGATGTATTAAAATTGGAATACAAAATGATCGCAAAAACCGTCGTATATAGGATTATCTTATTAATTACATTTATGTGGCCCGCCCTTGTAGAAATATTGCGCCGAATGGAATTTGAGGAATAATATTATTCCCTTTCCTGATGTATTTTTCACGAGAAATCACTGGACTAGAAGAGCATAGCCTGAGGAGAACCAGTGCATTAACAACATCTCGATGTATAATGACCAGAGTTACCGGAAAAATTGTTTCGAATACCGCACCCCGGCTATTCTCAAATAATTATCCCGCAATTACATAGCTACGCAAATTACCTACATCTCATGCGGGATTAGTAAGTTAAAAAGTTCTTGAGATAGAAATTTCGTTCATTATATAAAAGTAACTTTACGCGCACTTTTACATCGGAACCCAAAGTTCACTGAAACTTCGTTAAATAGAAAACTTCTCTGCATACATAGCACGTTATGGGTAACCCAACCGTGCGGAAAAACGCGTTTATATTTAGAAATGAGTATTATCAAAAGGCCAATTTATAAGCTATTGATTATAAAGAATGGGATTGAATAAAAGTTTCCCGTTAACCATTAAACGGAAATTGGAAATTTTATTTTATTCCTTTTCCATTTTTACTTGATGTTCTTGTGGAAAATGTGAATATGCTTCCTTAAATTTTGAGCTAAAATTCTTTTTGAAAAGTTCGCATTTACAATGGCTCTGAAAGATTAAATCTTATCTTATTGTTTCGATGGAAAAACTAAACTTGATCATTATATGAAATTTTGGACATATTGAAAATCCAAAATGGTCCACCCAGCAAAACACTGAACATATATTGTAAAGTAAAGAGTTTAAATTTTAAAGCGACAGAACTGGCGCCCAAAAGATGTAGTGTAATTTTGCTATTATTTATGATTTCTTATCAGTACAAAAAGAATGCTTCTCTTTGAATTTGCCAATAAAATAATAATTTTGAATTTCCAAATTCAAAATCTCGTCTATGAACTATGTTCATCTAAAGGAATTTTAAATAAAATGTATTAAATTTTGATTATGCGAACATAAGTAGTAAATTTTGAAAATCAATCATATAATAATCATCTTGCTTTCATGATATTCTTCGGAATCATGTACGAATAAGATAGTGATTTTTTCTATCCATTTTTCCATTTTTTTTCCATGAGGCTTTAAACAACAGTTTAAAATAGTACAATAACTTGATCGTGCATGATCATTTATGACCTATCGTGTTCGGGCACATGAAAGTATTTGCATAATTTCAATCATGATTTTGTATAAACAAGCAAAAATTGTTATTATATGTACTCGTTGTCGTTCATTAAAGATGATAAAATAAACAAAAAGTATATGAAAAAGTTGCGCAAAGTAATAAAGTCGACGAGCGCGAATAAAGCAGTAGAGGTGAAAAAATGAAATGACCGAGATCAGCTGATTGATCTGGAAAACAGTTTCTTACGTTCTCTCTTCTATTACGTGTCGTATTTTTTGCAGGATATCTTATGCGAATAAAGGAAATTCGCTCACGAACGGAGCGCCGCATGCACATGGCGATAAATGTGCCACGCCTATATGTATATGTGGTACTACTGTGCCTCGCAATCTATGCGATAATGAGAAAAACGATTTCGTGTTATACGATACCCGTCGGCGAGAAAATATTCGACTCGTACATACTCCCTTCTCCACGATTTGCAATAAGGTCAATTCAATATATTTACTTTGGTGAATTTTCAAACTTGATTCGTCACCAGGAAAGTGAAAGGCTGTTTTTTCATTTTTCGATAATAATCTATTTACTCCGGAAAAAAAGTCTCTGTAATTATGCGGCGTCACGATAAAGACCAATCACGATATTCGTTCATCAGAATATATTTATATACCGAAGAATGTTTGCTATTTACTTATTAGCACGAATGATCTTTAAATATATTTTTCATATTCTAAATAATTTCAGAAACATTTCGCCAGCTTGATTGCATAATATAGTGCGTACAATCAATATTATTCACACAATATTTAAAATCATAATTTTGTACAATCTTTTTGTTAACTCGTTTAATGATCATAATAGATCAGCAATAGAATTAAAAAAAAAATGACTGCATGATCACGAACATCGCAGTTTTACGTTGAGCGCGTGATCGCATTCTATATTACTGTGAATCGTAATTAACAATAATTACTTTGCGACGATCGTGCATGATCATCAGTGTCGATATATCACATATTGTAGATCAGAAAAAAGCTACAAGTATACGTGTCGTTGCTTTAGATGCTCAAGTCTCTCTCGCTCCCTCTCTCCCTCCCTCTGTCACTATAGAGCAATTTGTGTGACATTGATAAGAAAGCATGTCTATACTATATATACCCAGATGTAAAAACGAAATGGAAAAATATGATCGCGTTATGAAAAACAAGTGATTGTTTCAGCAACGTTGCAAAATGAGAATGTGGAATGTTTGGTAAACTTAAAAAAAACTCACGCTAAACGAAATTGAAAAATCCACAGAACGCCATGGGCCTTCTCCTCTCAAAGAGAAAATAACAGAAGCGAAATATGTATCAATTGAAATTAATACCGGATGCACCGCCTCGTTTCCCCGTTTTAATTTGTGTGAATGCGCAATACTGCGTATATAACATACCTCGTCAATCGCCATAGCTCCCACATAACGAAAGCCTCTATACGGTGAAGAGTATACGTCGTGCGCTCGCGCGCCACAGCCAATAACGTAATGAAGTGCTTGTAGGTACGCGTGTGCGGTCAGGAAATCATATTTGACTGGAGATGTGTGAAGTGCTATGTATATATATAACGTATACATCACGTCGGTAGTCTAGGGATCTGATCGCGTGTATCGCAGCAGCGGATCGCGCGTGTGGGTGAGATGTGCGTTACACCGGCTCGAGGGAATCGTATCTTCGATATTGGGTCATTCCGTGACAGATCGATCGGAGACTTGGCTCGTGGAATCAGCCAGCAGCGACGGAACATACAAGAGTTTCCAGTATACCAGTAGCCCGTACCGACGTATGACCGTATAGCCTGGCAAATTAGCCGCTCGCAGTCTCGTTCCCCACCGCCACCGCCACCGCCATCACCACCACCACCCGCACATCCACGCCCCTAGTTTCGTGCACAAACGGAGCCCACCCGTCGCGACCTTCGGAAATTCCGAGGCTGAATATATACCGCCGGTGATTAATGGCCGCATTAACAGGTTCGAGAATTTAGCGGACGTATACGTCAGGCCTTACGATTCAATTTACACCGTACTATTATTTATGTCCCGTCTTCTCGCCCTTCGCGTCGCGTTGAGTGCTTCTCGCGCCCTGATAACGGAGAGGTTAGCGACTCGACTTTATATCGACGGAGACGTTCGCGCGCCTTATATATATATATCGAATATCAAAGTTTCGCGCTGCTCAACTCGCTCGCGGGTTCGAAACTGCTGTAATTCGCGCAGACGTTTCGAATTAACCCGATTTGGGGACGGTCACGGAAACGACCAAGGGGCCGCGCAATTTCATAAAACTCGTAGTCCGGAATTATATTTCGCTCCGCGCTTCGACGAGACTTTTATATTTCTGTCGTTGCTCTCTTAACGTCGTTTCTTTGTAATTGAATAGCGCGACCGGATATTTGGCAAGACAATTATCCTTGTATTGCGTCGACAGGACATCCGCTTAGACTCGCTATTTACTTAGGAGTAAATTTAATCATTCAAGTAAGAGGGAAAGACCTATTAAGACTCTTCGAGGTGTTATTGACATATATTTTATTAATATTTTATATTTAAAAAAAAATTCACAGACAGTCACAGACAGTGGCTGGTCATGATTTTCTATCTTTGTATAATTTATGCATGTCATAAACGCTAAAAGTCGATTTTCAATAAAATTCAGTATAAACTGCCATTGTCAAGTTTTGCTTCAGTCATTATTGACAAAACGGCTCAACTACTTCCTGCAACGACTGAATTATTAACTTTGTCGATTATTATTGTAGAAACTTGTGGACTGAAATAAATTCAACTTTCTTTTCCTCATTGTGCTAATGTAAGAAGTGGAGCACAAAATTACTATAGGGACAAAAGTTGGGGAAAAGTCGATCGTTTCCAGTCAATCCTTCTTCTTGTCATCTTACAAGAGTTGTAAACGTAGTCATCTCTACGTGTATGAATCTACATGAGTAAAAAGTCGACCATCAACATTTTTAGTTTAACGTATACGTGAAAATCATCGTATTACGTCGACAACATTTAGATCTGGCAATTGGTATTTCTTGCGCCGTCAAATTCACATAATGTTTGCCTTTATGATATGTTGTATATATGAAAGTTCGTATAAGAGTACTGCTGAAATTCTTGGTCCGCTTATAAAAATGTTTCAATTCGATATTTCCTAAAGTTGCTAAAGTATAAAGTTTTATAGGCAATGAACGTTATTGCACAAAGAACTCGTATAAAATATTAAATTAAATGATTCCACAATAGGCAACTGTAGCAACTGATTGAATTCAAATACACGAAATTAAAACGAAATCATAAAATTAATAAACAATATATTGTATTTCACCACATCTATTTCATTTAGCTGTTTCAATTGCGCATTTAAAGCCCATGCTCAATCAAAGCCAACAAATATTTAGTGAATTCTACTAATTTTTTGTTGAAAGAGGAAATATTTTTTTTAGTGCAATTATTTCATTTTTTGTATGAAATTAATGCGATATGCACGATTGTTTTGATAAAATTGGACTGGTTTAATCAATATTGGATTAAAATTGGTTTAATCAAAGTATGACATTAATGCAATTAAATTCAGAGTGCAAATATCATCAACCTAATATTTTACTCATTTTACTAATTTGTTTTTCTTCTTTCGTCCTTCTCGAGTTTCTATTTATATAAATTTTCGCTATTTTCAATTTCCGGTTTTCTAACATTTTTTTGGTTCATTTTATATGATAATGGTTTTGACATATTTTCAATTGCTTACATTTCACTTGTCTTCCTATCAACTTTGTCATTTCAATACATTTTTTTGAATATTTTTTCTATTCATTTATCGTTGACATTTTCGAAAGATTTTAATTTCAAGTTTTTATAAACGATATACGAACGGATGCGCGAATATAGTTTCGTATACCATTGGAGTTATTTTTGTTTTATTTAAAATCATCGGTCGTTTCGGTATTCCTGTAATATTCAGTATTTTTTAAATTGTTGGTTTCCATATATTTTATTGGTTAATCACTTTTGAGGTATATAATTTTTATTTCAGCTCGTCAATCATTTTAAGTTTTATTAATTTTTGTTAGAACACCGAAATTTGACACTTATTTTAGTTAATTTCTGCATTCTTTGACTTTGGTATATTTTATCGGTATTCAACATGTACATGAGAGAAATTTAGATGGTGTCTTTCTCAACATTTGCCCTCTATCTATATTTTAAACTCTGTCTATATGTCACCAGACAATAAATAAAACAACTTAATTGCTCAATATTCAACATGTCTTAAAAAAATCTACTTAAACCTTCATTAAACATTTTATTTGACAACAATAAAAAGAATTCTTTTATTTCCATTATTACTTCCATCCAGGTCAATCCGATATTTTTTAATAGAATTCATTCTTCTTAGTATCAAAGATAGCTAATTATAAATTGTGTACTATTATATTTTAATAAACATCTACAAACGTCCAACCTTTTCCCTTTCATCGTTGTTAAATCTAATAGTAGACCAACTATAATCCATGGAATTGTGTTATGTAGAAATAAATTAAATGTTGCGATTGAATATTGAAGAATATATCCCAGAATAGTAACGATTTATAAGGGCATATAAATAAATAATATATATATATAGACCGTCTACTTGCAAGTTGAATCATTCTTTATTAATATATTAGTATGCATGTAATATTAATTACAATACAAGTCAATTGATTTTTTCAATAAACTTACGCCGCATGAGCGGTGACTGAATTCATTTCAATTAAACTACAAATATATCTTAATTTTTATCAAAGTAACTCATTTCTAGTGATAAAATCGCCCAATTTCGTCTGAAAAGTCGATGGATTTAAAAAGAAGAATATCAAATTACGGCATAATTACATCATCAAATTAGACAATATTAATTATTGACATTTTTTAAGTAAAATTAAGCATTACGAATGACATTTAATACCAATGACTTCATATGTAAAATATATTACACTTGATTAATATCAATCTTAATTTTACAATCACATTATGTCTCTACGTAATCGCTCATTTCAAATTACTCTCTTACATTTTCATTTACCTCTCGCGTTCAGACCAATAACGAAATTTTATTTCCACGAGTAATAACAATTATGCTTAATGCCAAGCACTTGAGATTACATTAAGTTGGAGTATCAACTTCAGCGCGGATAAAGCAACATGTCGGCCGAGCTTTCAGAAACTGAGCATACCGCCAAGTAGTCCATTTATTTAACGGATAAGCTTTATTCTCTTTCTCCGGCCGGTATTACTGAACCATTAACCCTACTTTAATCCATGCACGGCTGTCTAAACAATCCTGCGGTCGCGCTTATGCGCGAGCTTTCGGCGCATTGGTATGCGAGCGGTATTTTTTTGACTCTGTTAGAAAAGAAACCAATCCTCTCATTTTGAATGTTGCCCGTTTGGAGGTTACAGTCCAGGAATTTAGGGTTTCTCCGAGAAAATTGGGCTGCAGAAAGGACATGTTATTCCAGCGGGTAGTTACTAATGCTTAGGGTGACGAACGCACAAGGGAGTGGAAAAGACCTTTTTATCGCGATCAAAGTCCAGCTTTGATTTTTATTCCCTAAAAGCGTCAGAAAAGCTTAGAATTACGATTCGAATGAAATGAAGGATTTAATCATTTAAATGTCCCGGTTTAAAAAAACGTTTTGTTATTAAGGATATAAAATTAAAGCAGTATATATTGATATTTGTAACAGTTATCAACTAATTTGTCATACCTATTTGTTATTGAACACATATTAAACAAGTTATGACTGATCCTTATGTAAATACGTGGAAGATCGCATTTCCAGAACAAAGGGAAACAATCTGATCCATTCTTCAAATTGAGTTTTTATCCTTAAAACTGTTTCTTTTGAGGATATAAGTACTCGCGTTATTGTTTATATATATATATATATATATATATATAGAGAGAGAGAGAGAGAGAGAGAGAGAGAGAAACTGGACTTCACAGTGAATACATATTCCCGTAGGAGAGAAGAATTGAATTCGTATTTTCGAAGAGGATTTTCATATGTTTCCTAGACATCTTCAGGAAAGGGTCGAAGATCAGCCACATACTGTACTGTTATATATCCAAGTAAGCAGCTGCGAAGGTGCTCTTGGCTCAGGTCCAAAATTTCAAAATTCCCAGTGTGTGGAATTACTCGAAAATTTGATTTTACTTCAGAACTCGGTTTTTCTTCAAACTTCATTTTCGCTTTACTGTTTGTGAATTAGGGTTCAATTGCCCTAATTTACTCGATTTTCTGCCCCGTATTTACCAAACTGCATTTCCTTATTAGTGAGTTATTTATAAGCACATACTTATTTTATAAAGTAATGTCTTTTCGATGTTGAATCAAGAAAGCATTTTTATTTCTCCTCGCACTGCGTCTTTCGACCATAAGCTATGTACTCTAATGACGACAAAGGTCTAAGAATAAATTAAGTAATTCCTAAAAAACAAGTGATTCACTTTCTTAACCCTTAATTAAAAGACGTCGTTAATACTGCGAGCGGTTTAGAGCCACAAGTACCATTGAAAAAACACTTGGAGAGATCCATTTTCGAAAGTCCATTTTATGAGCCATTTAGGCGCCTGTTTCCGTCTTGATTCTCCGTTTCGTCTGATTAATGAAAGCCGTAAAGTTCATTATATACATTCCCGCCACATTTGGTACATTTACTTTGGTACATTTCTCTTCTTGCCCTCGATTTTATTATCGGATACGATCGGAGCGTGACCGTTTCATGTTTCAATAAAACACATACCGAGGAAGCGACTACACTCCGTTTTTCTCGTTGTCCGCTAGTAACACGTGCGACGGATACTTCAGCCAAGTCGGTGCAACAACAGTGGCGAATCCGTGCGGTGAAACCATAGAACTGAAAGTCGGCACATAATCACATATATATAGGGCTCCGTAGTATACGTATGGCGTCGAGCGCCTTTATCAAAAACGTTCAATGCATATATATACATATATACAGCATGACCGATATGGGTATCTATAGGAAGCGATAGATACGGCGATGCGCCAGGGAAAGGCGTCGCATCGAAAGGTGCACACGTTGAAAGACGCTTTTCGCATCCGAAATTGATACGATACGCCCATATGTGTATGCAAGCGCATTCATAAATACATATACATGCATAAGTAGATGCATGCACGAATATATGCAGGAACGTATACGCGGGGTCTCGAATGCATTCATTCATCAAAATCTGGGCACGCACACTCCAGCATATATATGTACATATCGTAGTGCGGTGTATTGCACGACTTGCATGTACAGTGCGCACGAGGTTGACATACAGACGAAGGTAGTCACGCGGACTCCTTGCACCGGTCGGCGTGCCTTCTAAACGATGCAACGGATCCATTGTATACTTGCACAACAATCAACATTACCAAGGTACACCATTGTGCACACTGAGGTACAATGCAGTAGCGCGCCTCCGCAATCGTATATATACTCCATGACAACGAACGGAGAAACTGATACGCTGCCGTAGCGATATGCCATGCGTACGGAAACATACGAAGCGTGCACAATTGTATCGGGAGTACAAATAAACGTTAGGCCGTCTGGAATTATTGTCTAGCGAGAAAATTATCATTAACTGTATAATTACAACTGGCGAAACCCATGATTCGTCCTCGAGCGTACCATTTGCCCCTTTGCAATTGTACTGGTTGGCGTGACTAGAATGTAGAATATAACGATCGTTTCTATAAGGTGCAAATTTCGTCTGTAAGCCCAAGAATAAAGTATACAATTCAAAATTACAAAAGACGCCGTTATTTCTTGTTTATTAGATCGTGCTCGGAAGCGAATTACTTCCGGATTAAAGAGTATGCTTGTTAAAACTTATGCCAGCAGAAAATTGGTATTGTTCATGGTATTTCAGAACTTGTGCGGAAGGAATGTATGCCACCTGATATTTCGCAAGCATGTTAGCCTTTACCAACATTTCTCTAATAAACCGGCTTAAAATCATCATCGTGCAAATACCACACATGCAATAAACATTGTACAGCTAACAACTAAATGTCAATTGCATATTGCAATCACTGAATCAAGTTCGATCGTATACAACAATACTTTATGTGTGTAGTGTCACTCCTTCAATAATGTACTTTTTACTACGTGTACCATGTACAGCGATTCAAACGTTCCAACGTTACGGAAAAATGTTGACCTTTCAATCCGGAATGACCTCTTCATTCGGTACGACCCACATTTCATCGGTTGTTTCCTGATGCATGTCGTTCATTCAGCTGCGAAAAAAATGTTCACTGTCGACCGGTCTGCGAAATGATTTTCGCAAAGCACCGCACGTTATTGTTTACTCTGCTGGTTGGATGCGAACCGGATACTCGAGCTAATCTCAGGAACAATATTCTACCACCAGAGTCAAATTCGAAGTCAAGTACATACTTGTGCTGTGGTGGCGCCCATTGCATTGTGATTGCTGTGTGCACCAGTAAGTCGGAACCACAAAGACGGGTCGCCGGAAAACCGAGGCCGAAGTCGAGTAGGATCATAAACGTTTTAAACGTTCTGCTATTTCCAGGATGGTAGTGGGCTTGAATTAAACCTGCGCTCGTGAGATCTTCGCGAGCTTGACCTGTAGCCCTGTATAGGGTACTTACGATAATAGCCGGACCATTCGCGAATCATTATGTATTTGATACGTTTTAAAGTGGATTGCTTGCGTAGCAGATCGTAAATTAGAAATAATTCTACGACTGTCTGAACGCGAGAGAATTTGAAAATGGTCTAATAATATCTATAAAACAAAAAATGCTCAAATTGGCAAAAAGGATGATTTTACATTTTAGGGATAATCCTGACAAAGACAATTTTCACGCGGCAGAGATCCAGAAAATATGCCCTTCCTATTGAATTAAACAAGAAAGAGTTTAGGAAACGATCACTTTCCTGCAAAGTTTTTGCTCGTCCGTCAAAGTACTGACTTGAGGGTAGTAGTAATGCCTACACCTACATATAAGGTAACTAATTTGTGCTTTCTCAAGGTTCAGTGGGCAAAAACAACAGGAAACTCATCGTCTCGAAAACTGTTAGTTTCACGGATATGCATTCACCGGAATTGGAATCGGCATGTCGGTACTAATGTGCTCACGGTTGCTTTGAATAGTTATGCACAAGTACGACTAAGTAGCCAAGTACTCCATCGGGGCCAAACTGTTGAGTCCAAAGGATCAAGGTGCTCGCTCGTTACCACAATTTAATTATCGTTACGTCCCCTCGAGCAGTGTACTCACTCCAATGGTATAGGAAGCTTCGGTAGCGGGTCGAACGACAGTGCAAACGGAACTTGTGTAGCTTGTGCGCCATGACGTTTAAGACGATTTAAGTCAATAGATTATTAATATAACGAAGGTAATCTCTCAGAAATTCTACCTGGCCGTAAACGGCATACGGTATAAAATCCTACTATCGTAAGAAGCTTGCGGCAACATTGAACCTCTACAGATATAGGAGTCGTTCCTTTGTCGGTCTTTTTTAGTGGAACTAAACGACTTTATAATGTTGCGATTAAGAATATTATTACCCTGAAGGGATTCACAAAATTCGACATATTCATCGCCAAGTGCGTATATTCTTGTTTTAATGCAGAAAATTAGCTTCATGTTATTGTTTTCTTTGCTTCAGACGTATGCAGATTTTATTGAAACGTAATACAGTTCGTGATGAAAGTCATTATATACCAAACATCTTCTGAATGAGTGAGTTGAGAGTTTAGTCCGAGGACTACCTTTGAAAGTTCATTCTGACATTTTATCATTTCGGCACTTCAAGAATGCTCACGCTATAATTATCTGTCAAAAATATATCAAGTGTGTATTTTAAAAATACATCCAGTTATCAATACTTAGCTGAAGATCATCTGGGTACATTACGTTACACTGGCATCTCGAAAAAATCATATAACATTTTTTAAGCGTAGCCTAACCTAGATTAATGCGAGATTTCATTTTGACATTATGCCGATTTTAGAAAACGTAACACACATCTGTATTTATACTCGATTATTAAAAACTTTATCATCATCGTCATTCATTGATACCACAATCTAGTGAGACTCCGAGTTTCGCAGTGTATTGGTTAATTAACCCTCATTTTGTCGTTCGAAGAAGAATCGTAATTTCGGCAACAAACCGTTGTCCGCCAAACCTCAGAGAACATACCGTAGCAGGCGTTGAAGGGAATGTTTGATTAAATTATTCAATTTGACGTACAAGCTGTCGGTCAGCGAGCGATCGAGCGAACTGACATTGCTCATCACTGATGCGCTGTTCAGATTTCGCTTTAGAGGGATCTGAAGCACTTCGAAACCGTCAAATCCAAGTCGCCACAAGAGGCTATCCGCAAAGTGTCGCAAGTCGTAGATCATGAGCATCAAATAACCAGTGTTGAATGTATAGATATATATCGGCAGCGCGACATCGGATTCAAGAACGGAAAGTATGAAGACTCGCACTTTGAAGACGACCGACGGAAATCGAGAAAGCTATATATGTGGCATTTTTCAAGCAGAAATTTGAAAAGGTGTGATTTGAAATGTTTGAAAAATTACAGTAATGTAAATGGTCTTAGTTGTGAAGAAATAAATTTGACAATTGTAGAGAATAATTTGCATATCGCGGATAATTCAACGTCAGAGAGCACTGTTATTTTTGGCATCAGTTTTATCTCTATTGTATTTATGCCTGCCAAATCAATAGAACGATTACGTCGAATACTTATCAACAACGACATTCCAGTATTGAGGGCGTATGTTCCAATTCAGTTATCGTCGGACCGTTCAGCCGCCAATCTCTATGATAAAGCACATATAGATCTCCATATGCAAACAGATTGCTTTATTTTCCATTATTCCAGATGCATGGAATAATGGCAAATATTAAGACTCGAGGTCTATGCTCCAATAAATTTATACTTGTGTTACATTTTGCACGTTAACCACGGTTGTATAGTGTTTTTTTTTTTTTCAAAAGCATCGCTTCAGCAACAGAGTAAATTTTACCACAAAGCAACTATTTACAGCCGACTATTGAAATGAATGAAAGCAACGAAACGGATATCTGATCCAGCCAAGGAGTGGAATTCACATAGGATTACGCGTGCATACCGTGGGTAGGCATGGATTTACGAAGTCGAGCAAAGTACATCATCTGCGGGCCACGTGTGCATACTCGCACACGGATCATAGATTCATCGTTGACTGCCGGAGCCGCAGCGACCGGACAAACAATAACGTTGTTAAGTCGGTAAGTGCAGTAATCAAAGTATCAATAATCGCGTACGTTCGATCAGCTAGAACTGCAAAAACACCAATTGTTGTTCCGACCCTGCACCACTATCGCATACTAGAAACCTGGAGTAGCCTTCTGATAGAGGTCAGCTAATGGATTCTCTGTGATAGTATGCATATTGGTTCGATAGTTCAACCTCAAGAACACCTAAGTTATTTACGAATACAAGGATTACAATGCAGAGAGTTGTTCAATACAAAGGCTGTTCAAAAATGAAAAATGTTTCCCCAGCGAAATAATAATTTATCGCATTGGATTCATAATACACTCGTTGCATTTCCACATGTGAATCCATTAAGATCCTTTTGTGAATAAACTTCGGACGGGAAATTCCTTTTAACTTTTGTAAAGTAGGATTGAGAATACATTCAGGCTTTTTAATTATTAGAAAAACTCACGAAGTATTAGGTAAACTTTATGAGGCTTTTATGACTGACAATCCATGCGATCTTATCGTACTATAAGAAATTGCGCAAGTTGGAATGTTAAGGCTCATTAGTTCAATTTCGCCAATTTACCGCGCTCGTTATTCCCCTTAACTTCGCGCGTCATTCAATCGACTATTATTCTATTGACTCGCAAACAATGACGTTACATTAATAATGCCACTGTTTCAACAACTCCATTCCCTACGGATAATCGGTGAAACTCCATGTCTAATCTTAAAATTCTGTAAAATAGTTGATTGGATGTTAATATTTCATTCGAAAGTGGCATTATTGCCCGTATTTTCTGCTTAAGGTCTATATGTAATATTGGAGTAGGAATATAAGAATTCTTAATGACGTAATAATATTCCAACGACAAGGCCTCTCCCGATCATTCTATTTGCATTTCCAATCAGTTGACAATTCCACTTTTCATTTAATATTTATGCATTACTGCGATGCTCTACGTTCATTCTTTTAAATATTCTGATTGTAAATAAGCCTTGATTATTTTGCATTCCAATCTTGTAAAGTAAATGTTTACTCTACTTTCTTACTTCATTGCTTTTCTGTTTTCTCTGCTCACCGTTGTTAAAAGGTATGCAGTTTTGAAGCGCAGCTTCGAATATATTTCACGAATGATTTGTTACATTCTACTCCATGCATGCATAAGACGACTCGTAAATTTTTGTGTGCTCCTGTGTAAAAATATGAATTTTATAACTTACACTCCCGAGACGCAGAATATCTCGAGGAATCTCTCTTAAAGTCAACGAAGGCACTAATTACAAAGGGTCCGTAATGACGAAGTCCTCGCACGTCTACAAATGGACCGCGCTGCCCGACACAGAGGAGGACAGGAAGCCTAAAGTGACACATCATCTTTTCTTTAGCTGGTGAACCCATGAATTATTTTCTTATTATATTCCCCGAGTCCCCGGAGTCAGGTGTGCGCTCTAATAGCTGCCGGGGATGTTCGGCCGTGAAGATAACGAGAAGCCTCCGTAGTCATTCTCGCGTGCGTGAACGCTGATTGACGAAGGGTCCGGGAAGTCGTTCTTACGTCACACAAGAAACCAATCCTATGTAGCGGTGTAATAGATTAACACGTTCCGTCCACGTTGGCGTGTCTGGGCAAAAAAGCGAGGAGGGTGGGGGTCGCGGAACAAAAAGCTAGGTCCTTGAGCGAAGCGCAACTTTAGAATGACGAGAAGCTACGGATATACGACCGAAAGATAAATAGCAGTCATTAAGACGCGAGTACGATTGGGAGTGGCGCCCAAATTTTTCGGCGGCTTTCTATATTGAATGATGAAAAAAAAGCTCCCAATCTTCCAACAGAGCTCTGTTCTCTTTCCCTGCGATGCTACAGACTAACGATCGCCGCACCCAACATGGCCGGCCGGAGAGAAAGCATCGAAAGTCCCGCTTATATGTTACTCTCTTATGTCACAAACAGACCACAACCGGTGTCTAATAATATCATTGAAAATTGAATAACGCACTTTTAAGTATTATAGGTTCAAATTCCACTTCCGCTGCACTGTCTCGTATGTTATCTTCGTAAAAGAGACTTTAAAAGTATAGCACTTGTTTTACGACATAAACGTATTGATTTACCTTATTAGTTTCTATTTGAGTCCAAATTGTTTTTAAGAACGACTTAAAATTACAATAACTGCTCAAGCTATTACATATGTATTTGACTAGAACGAAATTTAATTTGGATTATCTTGCACATCAAAGATCGAATATTTGAAATCGTTCTATTGAATTAATTTTTTCTTTTATTTGAAAACGCTGCCCTGACACCTTTAATGATGATCTACTATTCATTTTATATCCGATAATTGACGTCTTACGAAATTGTATGAGATACTAGGACGTATCATTAGGAGGTCGTCGTCCGCCACCGTTGCAATGAAATAGAAATGAGGAGATTACTAACCTCGTTAAGAACAAACCATTTAATAGTAATTATAAACATTCATTGACACTCTTTTTTCCAACTTAATTCAAATATCAAAATAATTTAATTTGATTGTTAAAGCAGTATAGAAAATAGAGATTTTTAGTGGAACAGAGTCAATTAAGAGGATATCGGTAATAAAAACCGACCTGATGAAACTCTACTTTTCAGACAAAGTTGATTCTGAGATATAACAGTTTCAAGCAGATCGAACTTGGATCAAATCTACTATTGAGATATTAATAAAATTTCATGAAAACGACCAATACGCCTTGGATCAGCATTTTGACTTTCCACCTCGGGCTTCGTAGTAGTTATTACGGCTTTCCAACCACTTTATCTCAAAGGTCTACGTCCTTTAGAATTCAAGCATGACTATAACACGCCGCTTCTTACAAAATTCACTTCCCTCGAAGGGTTGCTTTTTCATCCTGGCCGCTTTTTGTCACTCCGAGGAGCGCACCGAAAATGATATTGTCCAAATGCCGCCTCTCCGGAATAAAACACGTACCACCTACTGGCTCTGTATTATTCAAGATGCGATATACTAAATGCGTCACGCTTTGCGCAGTGCTCGATCCATGAGTGCATTTTGATTTTTTCTTTTTGCACGATCGTCGAGCACGCCCAGGAATATAGTTACACGAGTTTCCGATCCTGGAACGTTGTTGCGTACTCGAGCGTCTACGTAACGCTCGCTCTTGGGTCTTGCAGTGGGTGGTACGTGCTCGGCATACCGTCGCATCAGAGAGCGGAACGTCGTCTTCGTCGTCGTTGTCGTCGTCGTCGTAGTTGCCCGCTTTCCCCTATGGACTTACCAGCGCCACGACCCGTCCTCAGGATAGACACCTCGACATTTTCAGAAAGGCAGTTAATGCACAACGCAACACTCAATCTAATATTGGCCCGTGGACTGTGGCCTCGAGTCGGAACAGGGGCGTAGACGTTTCTCCTCGTTATTCCATCAAGTTTTGTTAAGCGCCGCTAGTTAGAAATTCTGTCGAGTTGTAAATCTTGAAAGTTCATCCCGCCGAACTTTCCTCGTTTTGGATATGGCGCCGGGAGCGTAGGACCAAAATGGAGACAGAGTAAGGGGATGAGAGAACGATGGAATAACTATGAAGGGTAGAGAGCAAAAGATATAGATAGAGAGAAAGAGCACGAAAGAGCAAGAAAGAGATGGGGGAGGGACGGGAGTAACAGAAAGAGAGCAAATAGAAGCCGAACCTATTGTCTTCGAGCCTCGAAGGTACAGAGCGCTTTCGTGCACAGCTACTGAACTAACCGGAATGTATATAGAACTGATAGGAAGACAGCGAGCGATATTTTTCGCAATTCCGAACACACTGCGGATTGCAGTCGCACTTTGCCTTCGGAATATCACGATTCTCCGTCACCGGAGATAACGGAATCCTAATTAGAAAATGCGACCGTCGAGTCGTTAGAGTTCGCCAGCACGTTCCTCGAAACAGAGGTGACAAGCGGCTTTAAAATATCCAAGAATATTTCGCTCTTGCTTGCGTAGGAAGCGCGTAAAGGGAAATATTCACAGCACACACGTTGTTATACCTTGCGCACTGTGGTGTATTCAAACTAGGTATCCGCTATATGAATTCGTAAGAACCAAGTTCCGAGCCCTTCGCCAAAATGTAAAGTTTGCAGAAACGACTGGAATGGAACATTCGCTTCTTCCCTGTTAATTTTCGACGAATTATTCGTGCCGGCTGAAATATTACTCGGATGAAATTGTATAAGAGCAACTGTCGGAGTAACACCTACGGATAGGGCTTACGGGGTTATTTGTAATCCTAATAATGGGGGAAATGGTAATTAAATCTTACTATCGGCAGTTCAAAACTAGAAAACATAATGATTCATTTACTTTGTTTCTTGTAAAGTACATTAATTTGACTTGATTTACGGCGTTCCTCGAGTTCTCAAATTGTTCATAATTATGCCAATGGTGGGCAAGTACAGATTCTAATCATACATGCCTTTATCAAGCTTTATTAACCCTTTGTGTCACGCATTTTATTTTCAGTCCAATCGGCTTGAAATTAAGTAAAGTTAAAAAACATATTGGCTAATATATCCAAACTCTTAGTACGATGAAACCAGAGACATGTAACTCGACAACTATACTGGCAAACAAATGTTGAATCGAATGATAACAAAGATTCCATTACTAGGGTCTCAAACCGAATAACTTACTTTCACGTAAAGATAAAAGTTGAATATATCACTGATCGAACTTAATCAACAGCCATTAATTGCAAAGTCTTCACCTGGATTACGAAAAATGATGAAACGTTTACGTTTGTTTGCTTTTAATAGTACGCGCAGCTAATACTCAAAATGCATGTCAATTGCTGCCAAACGACTCAATATCAAATAAAAAGCGAGGCTTTATCTGAATTTTACTGCTGGCATTTCGTCCGAGCGGCAATTGGCGTTCATACCAACAAACTGAAAAAGCGGTTGTACAAATTGACGAATGAAATCGATCTCCGGTTTTGAATGTCAGACACATCAGTCAGTGTAGGTGGTGTCTTTAATTTTTTTAACAAAGTGATGAATTTAACGATTCCATAATGTTTGGAATATAAAAGAGCATACGCTTGGTTTGATGTTAATTAGACATTGCTCATGGATTAAAAACATTCTTGTACATGTAGTTGAAATTGCAGATCATGAAACGTATCTGTTTCGTCGATACGATACGATAGGGCAGCAAGTTCTTCAATCTATGATCAGCATAAGAAAGATGTGATACAATAACGTGGGCAACATTAAAGAGGACATAATGAATGGCCACATTTCATCCATCTCTTACATTGACGACGTAGTTCGAGACAGCTTTGACTAGAAGCGGGAGTAAACTTTCACGAACTGAATTTAGTTACCTTAAGGTTCTATAAAACTTTATATACGCACGACATCCATGCCAGGAGAATCGTGACTAATTAACGCCGGAAGATTCTTCGGAAAAATTGAGATTTTTCGCGATCTTAATAATCTCGTTTAATTCATTGTGAATATATAATGACATTTCAAATTAAGAACGCGGATAAACGATAATTAAGAATTCTAATCATTTGGCGGTCGACGAGTTTTAACGAATTATTTATTTATACGTTTTTAAGGGTCAAACTTCCCTTTTACGTTGCGTTCTCGCCGCCCATTGTTACATTATTTATGCCCTGCTATAACTAGAATTCGAAAATTTATTGTCGTTGCTCCCAGATTAATGACAAAATAGACTTGGGTATACACATGTATACATATGTCGCACATTCGTCTGGTGTACGTACCTATATGCAACGACTCTTACGCTGAAATTACATTTCGTAGGACCGTCACAAGGGGAACTCGTTGAGGACGAGGCTGACGCTCTGCCAAGTCAAAAGTTTGCTTTTGCGAGATGTACCGCTGTTATTATAAGGTCGCCGCGTCTGCTTTTACAAAGTTCTCCGTCGTCCATTTTCGTGCATGTGTGAATGCTCTGACAAAATAAGCGTTTACCACCATCCTCGGGTACGTACCGGCGATTATTGCACTGCATATGTATACGGATGCAAGAAGGTTGGTTAAACAAAGCACCAGTTGTACTCGCGATGTATAATTTCATTTTCGATATGTGTTTTCTATTACACCTACTAATGTCGTGTTTGTCGAGTTTCCTTTTACTGCTATACGCGGCTGTATTCTTGACTATAATAGACTCAATTGCACAGTCCAGTTGCAATTAATTTCTACTTAACCCTTTTGAACATTGTAACCAAGGAATGACAACAAATTTTAAAGACCACGTTGCAATGCTAAAAAGCATACGCATAATGTAATTTCAAAGTTTATAAAAGAGCATTAAATCTCTTGTGACCATGAATGTTTTTCACAATTCCACATTGAAAAATTACAATCGCGAAGCGTACAAGTGAAATGCATCGAAAAACGGTAATTATTTTAATCCTGTTGTGTCCCAGTTGAAAGAAAAAATCAAAGTGACGCTCGAGTAGTCTCTACATAGGAGGGCTTTTATTGCTCTGACAAAAGTATTTCGTTCTAAAGAAGTCACGAACGTTTTGCAGCAATCAAGGAGAGGGGGAAGACTATGCTGACAATGTTTGAAAAAAGTTTCTTTGCGCCGAGAAAGTAAGAAAAACAAAGATGTTGACATCGATGAAACTCAGCTTGGGAGTACAAACTAAGTGTACTGAACTATTTTGAAGACAAAATAAAGGAAGGTAAACGAAAAGACAATTATTTTGCTTCAACGAACCTCCTGTAACTCGTGCTCGATTTTTATTTCGCCATACTCTCCATTGAATTCGATACGTTATCTGTTGACTACGCTAATATTTCCGCTTGCTGTATGACATGTATATATTATAAAAATTTCATACAAGTATGTAAAAATCATATATATGATATGCAGATAAATAATGTAATGAAGAAGCAATGCAGCATGCACATAAAAATTCTATACAGGCGCACATGCACAATACGAAAATAGCAACGTTTAATGGAGCTTTTAGAGGATGTTCGCTAATCCTGCCCCTCGCAATAATTAAATGTGTCTAAATTACCAAATATTCACTTACTGTTTTTTTTTTTTTTTTTTTTTTTTTTTTTTTAATTTTGGGTTTTAACGATCCATTTTAGCTGAATATCGATACCTGGAATTATATATTATAATTTAAAAATGAAACACGCTGCTCATCAGTGAATCTTATAAAAAGGTATACCAATCGTTTTGCTCTTTTTGAATGAAATCGTATGAGGCTATTTGACCTTATACGAATGTCCCGATTATAAAAATATATTCTGTCTGGTAAATAATTTGCATACGGAAGAGCACAGCATTTATTTTTAAGCACCAAGAGAAGAAGAATTCAGTAAATTCAACTAAAATAACCTTCAAGTAAATGTATCAACTTACACTGAAACTGAATAAAGTTTATTCTGTCAAGCGTTGAAAATAGTTTTAAAATATTTTATTCCAGGCAGCCAGGTAAACGTTATTATACGCTACATTTTTGTTGAAATTCCAGTCGCTGTACTTTTGAATATTCTTCGAAGAGAATCGTGTGCGTTATGTATATATATATAACATTCATTTAACTTGTCCGACCGGATCTAACCTCCTTATCGATTTTCCCTGATACAACGGCCCATCCGATTTCGCCTGCGAATTTGTAATGGCAATCAAGCTCGCTCGGTTTCACGGCGGACTTGACGATGGGAATTCTGAACTGTGAAACGAGAACGCACGATTTTCGCGCTTATATATGTATATATGTATATACATATAAATAAATACGAATCCCGGCTAACATGCGTGGGACACGCGAATCTCGGCACGTAATGTAGACTGCGGCCGAATAGGAATCCGGACGTTACATCAATGTCCGTCGTATATTTCGTGTCCATCTGGGAAACCGCATGAATTTGATACTCGCAATGAATGAAATGTCTCGCGGGGTTAGCGTCAGCAACTCGAAAATGTACCAGTGACAGCCCTACGAATTGGTATAATTATAGGTAAATGTTATACTCGAACATTACATGTATTTCACTCGATTGATATGGGTGGGTATTTCGAAGCACCACTTGAATTCTACTTACGAAGATGATTTTTTATCGAAGACATATATACGCATATATATATTAGATTATTCGAATCATATAACGCGAAACACAATTATTTTATGAATCTTCTCTCTGATATTATTTTCATTAAAAAGGAGTGAAGTACATTTCAAAATCATTCTGCTTTTTTATACCTATAAATGCGATAGCTGAAAATTGCTCCACTGTCAATTAATATTATATCAAATTTTACAATAGCAATGGATTTATTACTAAATTATGAACTTATTCTTGGCGTTTTTTGGATTGTTTAGGTTGATATTTAGCGAACCGACTTTTTTGCCGTCACTCATCGACCACCTTAGAATATTGATATTAAAAAATTATTAAGTTTTAATTTTTTTTAGGTAATAATTATTTACAAGTTAAATATTTATTTGGTTTGATATTTTACGGGGTCATTTTCGTCGATATATTCGAAATGGAAGGTCCAAGTTTGAATGTATGGGCAGTCCATAAGCCCTTCCTGGGTAAATGCGCCACGCCTCTGCCCAATTAATGGCTTATTAGTCGCTTCTTGACCTGCTTTGAATTCTGAAAGCCGAATTTTGAAAACCTTTGCAATGAATGCAGGGAAATGGAAATAAACCTAAAAAGACTGGACGTTTTTCCTTACTTAAAATAATTTTTCGTACGATTTATTTTAGTATATGATATATTTAGTATTGAAAATACGTCGTACGAAAAATTATAATGTAATTTCTTTAATGTATATTGCCATAAAATATTTCTAGTAGTTGATGGGATTGCTATTTAGTCTGAAATAATAAGTTTGGTATGATTACAAAGGCATCAACTTGTAAAGTAATAATCAATTGTTCGTAATATCAATTGTCCGTCAAAAAATAATTTTACATTACCATGCTATTATTTCACAGCGCCGGCAATTGATAATGTAAACAATTGAGCTTTTTACTTGCTTTCGCAAAATATTTATTTATACGCATATTGAATCGTTTAATACTGTATAATATTTGTTTTAAGTGTTTATATGTGATATTTACTCTGACATTTTTACATATATAAAAAGTTGTAATATCAAACGTATTGCAGAATTTCGTAAGAGCATCCCGGTATTTAGTAAACACTGCTACTAGGTTAATTGGATTAATTATAACTGTATTGCAGTTGCAATCCCCCTATAACGGAATATACATTACTATGTTTGAGATCCATTCTACAAGTTTTAATATTACTAATTTCGTTTTAATTAACAATACATTAATTTTATTCGTGAATTGTCCTTTACGATTAACGATGTAAAACAAATAAAATACAAATAATAACTACGTTATTTATTGAATAACATTAATTTTTTATTTTTCATGTAAATTTCGCACCTTATAAGTAAAGGGGTTGCATCACGTATCGGCTTCTAGCGATTGGTCTTAGGATGGACCAGACTGTTTCTTACATTATACAGCGTCCGCAATTAAAAAGAATAAAGGGATCAAGCATCGATAGCCGTATATTTACTCTTCGAGGGCGAAAACTTCCAATAAGGCTTGAGAGAGATGCGATAAAGTCAAGACTGATTGAGGAGATTCTGAGCTCCGGTTATCCATCATGAGAGCTTAGCGCGCGCGATGCATCTCCTTGTCGGTATCGTGATTCTAATCACGAAGCGACAGCCATGTTGGTACAAGACAGGCTGCCATGTCGTACATGCATTCTACGTGTGGCTGCCAACGCGAAAACCCGGCCCCAACGTTTGACTTGTTTCGCGAGGGTACGCGAGGGACAGCCCCGCCGCGGGAGAGACGCGGCTTTAGCAGAATGACGGAATGGTGGAATGGGATTGGGCCAAAGGGTGGAAATACCGGAAGTGAACGAGATTGAGAGACGCGGCATACATAAGGGAGCAATAGGAATGAGGTAAACAGTATAGAGCAGCGATAGGGTATAGTGAGAAGAAGAGAGACAGTAGTGATACAAGTTACTTTGTTCAGCATCATGAGTAAAGCAGCGCGCGAGCTCAATCCCAATTAAGCAGCACGTATCCCAACGTGTGGCTTGAAAACGAGTTTTCACATAGCCCGCGGTATAAAAAGATGAAGTGCTTCATCTGGCCCGCTGAAATCTCTTTTGTTCTAGTCGCATACTGGCTCTGGCGAACAGGACGATACACTATATGAATCGACGATGAGAAGAGCCCCAATAACCCAACAATGGAACTTTGTACTTTTTTTTCGGCAACGCTGCAATGTCATAGCAGGATTCTACACAATAATACGCGATTTAAAGCGGAGAAAATTTTTGTCAGAAATATCCCTGTCGCTGTATTCCCCGGCGCATTCCAAGCTTGACTACTTTTAGTATTTTTGAACCCTGGAGTAAAGTATATTTTCAATGTCTCCAGAAATTCCATATTCTTAGCTGTGTTTGACTTTTATAGCTGAAACACTGCTTTATAAATATTTCTTGTAACTTCTCCTAAGTTGCTGCACTTTTCTCTTTCACGGAGTAAGGCATGCATATTCTTATAAAATTCGAATGAACACACGCATGAAACAAATATTTTGGCCCAACTATTCTGTGAAAAAACACTGTGCTTAACCGGAATTAAATTTGTTTCATACGGAGTACAGAAAAGAGATAAGCCAACTGTCCTCCACATTAATATTTCCATAACGGTCACGAAAGATTTATTAACCTTTACAGGACCGGCGACTTGAACGACTTTTTTAGTTTGACTGTTAGAATTTTTATATTATCGTATATGAATTGTATAACGAAACAGATGGCGCTGCCTCCTACAGTGGCTACCGTCACTGAAAAAACTCAAAAATTCAATAAATAAAAAAAAATGTTTAAAATGTATCGCATTTATCACTTTATATAGTTCCAATATAACTTAATTCCTGAAAATATTATTACAAAATATTAACAAGATTATTACAAAATGATTATTGTTAATTTTTACAAGAAAGGATTTTAATTCCGAAAATAGCTGAATGCCACTAAAGTGACTCCCGGTCCTCTAGATGTTATTAATGCGCGAATGCGTGTAGCGAGTCACAGATACCAATGCCCTATTCCAAATTTAGTTCATCAATATTTAAAAATATTGCATTTCAATTTCAGACGTCCGGTTTGTCGTCAAAATAACCAATACGTTTCACGATTATACCGTAGACTTTAGAACTTTGAAAGTGTTAAAATTGTATGAAGTGCTAGACATGAAAATGTCTTTTCAACCAATCAAAAGTCTTATAATTTATGAAAATACCAAGTTTTACTTCCAATGTGTACAAGAAAACAAGTTACATAATTTTTCTTATATTATTTCTTCGACTTTTGTTAGGCAAATATCGCATTTATATCATTCACTCTTAAATGTATCTTATTTAAAATTCAAAACAAAAGTATCTTACTGCTAAGTATAATGTAATTTTACGTGCACGGAAATATCTATACATACATATAATAAGAGTGTCTAATAAATCAATTAAGTCATTGTTATTAAGGTACCGGAATTACGGTCGCACTGAAAATTGCTAACTTATCGACTTTCCGCTAAAAGCACTGTCAGATCCTGAAAAATCGATTCCTTGTTTAATCCGTAGCGACATTTCACGTTTACATTACACGCAAAATGGTCGACAGCAGTTGCATTTCAAAAAGATTTTACGTCGATTTTGTTTTCGCCAAGATAAGTAATATCAAAACTCACGGTATATTATATATATACCATGAATAGACGTGTTATATTTATCGATATCTAATATGCATTTCTCAAGTCAAGACAAATGTGTTTGCAGAGAAACAAAATCCTTTTAATATGTATATTTTTTAATGAACATGATTTTCAGAAAATCGCGAAACTCCCCGGTTTGCTTGGGAAAAACTTCATGAATTCGAATTAGGCGAGCAATTTACTTGTTCATATTCTTGAAATGTGCTTTTTTATACGCTTTCAACATTTGCAGTAATAACGAATTCCCATTATACAAATGTCGACTATTATTTTAGTGCTAAAAACGCCTCTACTATATAAACTCGTTACGGGATATTTTTTGCTTTTATTAACATGCATTAATTCAAATAAAACGTTTCAAACTTCATCCTTCAATAACATACGATTTCAAATGTTGGCTTTTATAATACGATTATATTTAAAATATCAAACTGCAATTATGATTTTATTTTCGAAGCTGAGAATTTCCTTGCTATTTGATTGAAGTAAATAACTATCTCCAAGTTAATTATCGTTGGCCACGCTCGGGGTTTGGTTACTGACCCGACCTATGAAGTCCTTAATTGATGTAAAATCACTGTGTTGAATCATGAAGGAGTTCACAAAGCTAATCAAGAATATGTTTTACATTTCAAGTCCTGAAGATCGGTTTACTTATGATGGTGATGGAGTGAGTGATCTCTAAACGACAAAGTGGGGTCGTTGCAGTGATGCAACTTGATGCAAGTAATTCAAGAACACGTCATAATCAGAGAAAATTTTATGAAAACATTTTTATCAGTTACCATAAATATAAAAATGTATACTTTTCTTTATAAAAAACACACACACATATTAGAATTCAAATAAAAAATATAAAGACAAGCAGCACAATGGGTGACCTGGCAACGCTATGGATCAAATTTGTCGAGGTTTTTGGGGGGAATCAAGAATATTTTTCAGCTTTTCGACGGAAAAGCCATTCGATACTTTTCCAGGCCGTCGTTATATACGTCGGCTTAGCAAACGAAGCAGAATGCGCGTGGTCAAGTGCAACACGAGGACAGCTTGTTTCTCGTGGATTTGCTCTCATCGAAATTGGCATCGTCGCGCACGGCAATGGTGTCGGGGGTCTCTGGAACGGGCCACTCTGGCGAATGCACATCGTGATGACGTTCACGCACACGTCGAGGAGACGGAGTGTGTTGGCCAGTCTCGTGTCCTCGTCGAGATCCCATCTCTGCCCGGACGGACGGGCGCGTTGCATCCGTGAATTTTTCATGGCCGAGCTGCAGCGCGACCCGGGGCAGGTTGCTGCAGCGACCGCGGATTAAGCTCTACCAATGCTCATCTTCTCCATTCGGAATTCCATATATGCGGTCAATTGGGCATTAACGGGCTTCCGCGCATTTGTTGCGCGTTCCACTGCAGATCCTGCAGATAAAACGGCGGCTCGGAAAGGGTGACGGAAAAGAGGGAAGTTGGTAACTTCGTTAGGAATGTAATGAAATTATCAACCGCTCGGCACTTCTGTACCCTTCGTCTGCGGGTATTCCGGTTTCGGTATAATTGTCTCTCTGCCACGTCAGGGTGCGAAAATACCGATTGCCGATTGCAGCCAGAGAATGCTAACGGTTATTTGTACTGCTGACATAAAGTTTTATTAAATTATTACGGCTGGGATTTACTTATTATTCGAATCGCGCCTGAAACTCGTATATATATAAAGTCCCGTTATTGACTACGTTATTATTTCGATACAATTCGCTACAATACAAGAAATGTACTATTAAATTCGTTTAAAAGTTCTTGGGCGAGTATATCAATCGAAAGGTTGAAAGAATTAGACTAAAAAATAATACAATAATAACTATACATAAAGTTAATTATTATCAAGTTTGTTGAAAAGTTTCAAGGCGATTACACGAATACTGTGAGTAAAAAATACAAAATGTTCCGTCGGTATTTGTGTCTACATAATCTACTGGAAAAACCGAATACAATTTTACGTTAGATCGGGTTAGGTGACTCATTTTAAAAAGCATAACATGGATAAAGATAGGATAAACTAAGCATAGTCCAAGTAGAAGTAAAAAATAAAAAATTACAAGAAGAGATTATAACAAAAATTTAATATCAATAAAAAATTGGTTATAAAAAACTTTACGACTGCGATTGTAATATTGAAAAAATAAAAAATGAAAAGCAGTCCTTATACTAAATGAAAAACTAAAAACTCTACATTTCGATCCAAAGTGCGGATCCTCTTCAGAAATCTAAAATTAAACTGAAACTGGATTTACAGTTATTACTTTAGTACAAAAATATTACATTAACTGTAATAAAAATGTGCTATTTCACAATAACTAAATTCGTAAAGAATTGTTCCTTAGTATTTGGTAGATAACGGAAATGCACGATAACGATATTTATACAGAAATGGAAACAGAAAATAAGTACATGGATAGATGAACATGCCAGGTTCAACCTTCATGATATTGTAGGATTTTAAATCAGGAAGAAAAAAAAAGTATTCTTGTATCAATCATATTATATCAGTAACAACAATTGAAATGATTGGGTCAATCACAAGAATGATTGTATCAAACTATAATATGGTTGTACCAAGTGTACTTTTTTCCATGTAGGTCTTCCGTTTATTGCAGTAATTTGAACAATTGTTTTTTGGTCTTTTAGTTAATTTTTTATGATGCCTGTGGATTTGCGCTATTTTTTGTAGATTGATAAACTTTACAATAGAACTTATTGCTTGGCAGATTTTTTGTTCTTTCAACAGAGTTGTGTTCTGTCGGTTTTATGTTGGATGAGTAAATGATTAAAGGTTTAGATAAAATAGTTTTCCGATTACGAAGTTCAGGACAACTGTTTTATTATGTCTAATAAAATTATAGGCATTAACAACTTTGATAACTTACATCACGTACGTTGGCAATTGATTAATTGTGACAACCGTGACCTATTTTGTGCTTACCTGCAAATAAAAAAAAATAAATATTTGTTAGTAAAGAATATAAAATGTCAAATAAAGAAAATGTAGGCATAAATGTAAATGAAGATTATTGTAACGAGATTCATAATTCAAAAATATTAATCGTAGCAACTGATTTTCATATAATTATGTGTCCTGAAAATTTCACGTGGAATACACAGGAATCGTCAAACACTTGAATGGGTAATTGGAATGCTTGTACACTTCAGAAAACTTAAATGCGCCTGCAATGCAGTACATTCGAACGGAATAATTGCTTTTCGCAGCATTACTACACTACTATTTGCGAATTATTAATGATACAATGAGAACGGGAAAACTTTTCCAATAAATTGATCCACTTTCGTAAATATAATTATTGAAATCACAACAACCCTGTGATTAGTTGCAGTCATTTATTGCATATATATATATCAATAAAAAATATATTTTTACCGCTCATGAATTGATTCTTTCGTGAATATTCCTAAATAATAATGTAGTGTATCTTTTAAACAGTTAAAAGAAAACAAAATAAGTATATTTGGATGAATAACCTTCCCTTAATATGACTTAATACAATATGATAATATTGAAAATGTTTCCTCCATCCGAAAAAAGAAAAACAGACAATTCCCAAGCATCATTTCTCATCAAGCGGATAATTAAGCGGACGTACCTTTACGCCATTTCCATCCATTACGTTATAATAGTTTCATTAATAATCATAGTTAAATTTAGTGAGAATCGTTGAGTCGCTTGCTTTAAGCACGCATCCGCTTTTTACTTATTAATTCACGGACATATTCTTTTATTAATATCATTTATTAGGTATGCATTGTAACGTACATCATTTATAATCTTGTTAGTAATTGTACATAATATACCTGCAAATTATACAGTGTGCACGTGCGTACCGCAGTTTACGGCTACCTCACAAAGTTTATCATCGTAACTAAATCATGAATTATGAAGGTGATATCGAGATAGGGGAATCATTATGTTAATCGAAAGAAAAATCACCCGACAATAGAGTTGCAATTAAAAAACCTCTCGTAATTGTATCCTCCATTTTGACGCGTTCCAGATAATTAGACATAAAAATCCTATACGTAAATGCCTCAGATTTTCCGCATTACAACTCGTTACCGTCGCATCGGGATGCATTTTTGTCCTGGCAAACATTAGAGTCAAGAATTAGGTACACATCAGCATACCGTATCTGGGAATATGATTGATCAGCAAGAACAATCTCGCACCTTGTATATTACTTCGGTTCGCTCCAGATTATTTGCATTCACTTGGCATAATTTTCACAGAGTTGATGAAACGCCCAAAGCATAACTCTCTCTCTATCTCTCTCTTTCTCTCTCTACCTATCTATCTATAAACGTATATATATATATATATATACACGCGTTGCCTTCTCCGCGGTGTTATTCTCTATTTAAGTTAAATCCACGTGCTGTTCAATCTCTCAGCAGCGCACTTTGAGAGGTTATCACGCCGCTGTTCTTACCAGAAGTGCCTTCATCCTTTATAACCCGTAGACGGTTATCCTACCCGATTATAATATATATATATATATAAATTTAGATCACACATATTCGTAAAAGGCATTCGAATAAAACGACTGGGCAGGTGTCGTTATTCTTAAAAGTTTCAGTACTCGTATTGCACTCGATTTGGTAATAATGAATGGTAATGCCGACGAAGCACTTCAAAATAAATGCTGCTAATTTATCGATATACCGGCATTGTTAATTTTAATAGAATTATTATAATGGACAATGGCATTAATAATATCTTTTCTTGAATACGCATAGAAGCTTATCCCCTTCGCTGATTTGAATCGTGCTCTATGCACCGATGATTTAAAGTGGATTGCATTGCATTGGTCATATAAGTAGATAATTCATTCCCCATTCTCATCCGTTTTGCACTGTTAACATTTTGAATGAGCTTCGCTAACAATAATGAACGGGTCCGTATTAATTATTTCAACATCGGAATGATAGATTGCAGATATTTTCATTGATTCGAGTTGAGTGACAGCGCGTCACGACCCATTACTCATTGGCCTTCCAAACGGAATTCAAGTATTTGAAGAAAATTTCTTGAATGAAGCATTTTATAATATTTATATTGTTCTTTACTTATATCGACATATTTTATATCGAATTTTAGTTATTCATTTATTGATTTGAAAAGCTTTTTTAGTTAAATTGTTTTTCGAGATACTAACAGGCGATCGATTCGTTTAAAGAGAAATTGATCAAATCGGAAATTAAATAAAAGAATTAAAGATAGGAATATCTTCATATCAGTAGACGTGAATTAAAAGCATGAAAATACGAGAGGAAACTGAGGTAGAATTTGTGACTGAAATCTAGATCATCTGTGCCCTACATGGATTTAGAGAGACGATTCCTCGTATTCATGTAGCTGGATTTCCTCTACAGAATCCAAGATTTAAAAATTCCTATTTATGTTAAGGGAAATGAGTAGTTAAAGCGACCTGAGCTCTAAATTCGTTTTTCAGATAATTAATGTCCCGACAAAATTGAGTAAAGTGAAGCCAGGACGAAGACAGAATCCAGTTATAGAATGTGGGCTACATTAGACACCTTACCTTAAACACAGAATTAATTTTGAGTATTGGAAACCGGAACTTAAATCCGGATCTTGTGATTCTGGTCAATTCTTTAAAACCTAATCCTATTATATAAACAGATCGCTGCAGTACATCGATCTAAGATAAATATTTTACAGATTAATGAATTAAATGCATACAGAACAGATTTTCCTTGATGTGAAAATACGAAACTATTGATTTTTGGTATTTGAATTGAACACGAGAAGTGATCGGTTAAAATTTAAACCGAGACTAAATCATCCCTGGATCCGGGCCTTTGGGAGCAGTTACCAAACCGATCGATCACTTTACATGTACAACTGTTGGTTACCGTTCGAAATTTAGTGAGATTAACCCGAAGACCTGGGCAATTGATCTTTCGCCAAACGTTCGCTTTACTTATCCGGACACTTATTTCAATCTTCGGAGCGGACGTGTAACACGTGCCCCCCTGTTCCTTAAATAAAAATAAAGAACCTCTAACATCGATAGGATAAGTTCAAACAGCAGAAAGGGGGCTAGAAAAGTTCGACTATAGGTTGGCGCTACGGTGTGACGCGAGTGGCCACCACGCCACGTTTTCTTGTTTATTGGATAACTTTCACTTTAACATCCCACGCGGTCCAACGGTGGCCGTAAATTTATCAGGCTCGCGATCTTTGTCGCCATCGGAAATCCCGTAAAATTAACAGTTTCCTGCCGGGTTTCTTTTCCAAAATGTATCCTGCGCGCCATGCGAGCCTTCTTCGGGTTTTCACCCTCGTCGACTCGAACGTTTGCGTGTCGCAGCAGTTTTGTCGAACGAGGGAGGGAACGAGCGAGAAACCGGACACATGAGGGAGAAAAGCGAGCGACATGGTCGGAGTATGTGCAGGCGGAAGAGGGAGAAGAAAAATAGAGGACAAATAGGAAATTCAATTGCCAGGAACGTCAAACTCTGAAAATCAACACGTTCTAACACTAAAGGACATTCGAAATTGTCTCGACGGGGATTTTAAATTAATTACTTCTCTGTTTATACTTTTTATTTATACTTTTTTTTTTAAGACAAAAATAGCAACGAGTCGACCTTACTTTCGAGAATGCACGTATGAAACAGGGGCTGCAAGGCGAAAAGAAAGACGACGACACAGAACACGAACATGAAGGGAGGGTAAATTAATGGGTCGTTTGATAATGTGAAGATATTGGTTTCGTTATAAAGCGATGCGGTTTTTGCTGGCCGTTCTATGTGCATGTTTCCTTTAATAGTACCTATTACGATTATATGTGTTTACGATGTTCCACAAAAAAAAAAAAAAAAAAACTTATCTGCCATTAATAATGTGTATTATATTATCTGAGTCATACGACACTAGTTCACCTTCATTCAATCGATTCGATTCCTTTATTCATTAATTATGCACTTTTTTTGTATACAATTTATTTCATCTCTTTAAGCACAATCAGCCAGCCAAACAAGAAACGTGAATCCTTTTAGAAGAAGGTTTAGTGTTGCAATGAGAATACCTGAAGAATAAGAGATTAAAAGTTTTGATTCCTCTACGACAAATTCATCGTATATATAATAGAACATAGTAAAGCAATCTCTCTGCAGACCCGGAGTGGCGCTGCAGCTCGCCAAGATATAAATTAACGAGCGACAAATTTAGCTGACGGATTTCATTATTAAAGCGTTGATCTCGCAGGTAACTAGATCCCTAGTTACGAACGTATACTGTCAGAGACGCCGCGGGTTCCCAGGCGACGTGGTGTTTGCTCTCGTTACGTTGGATGTGGCTCGTGCATTCTCTCTCGCTCGCCAGCTCACTCCCTCATCCTCACTTCCTTGTCTCCCGATTTCTCTCTCGGTTGCTCTTTTACACACGACCGACACACGTTTACTTTATGGATCGCCCTCTTCGTCGGATGTTTCCTCTTTCGATGTGCCCTCTCTCCCTCACACCTGCAAACGCTCCAGTCCTTTCTGATCCCCTCTTTCACTCTCTTTCGCTCTCTTTCCCTCTCTTTCTCTCTTTGACTCTCGTTCACTTTACTGAAGGCTGTAATGGGGCCTGAACCGATGCGGTGCAGCGCAGCGCCAATCCCTTTCTCGCAACCCGTTCATCGTCAACCCCTCCGGGGCTTGCGTTTGGCAGACGGTGGTCGCCATCGACGTCGATCTCCGCCACACGAGAAGCTCTAGTTTAGGTGCACCTACTCGCGCACTAGGTCGCGAAAATTGATAATGAGCGAAGCGGCAGGTACCCACGTATAGTGGGATGCCATATTTCAAAGCAAGTGCGCGCGCACTATATATACGTAATTACGCTTAATTACCAGAGGGAACTTTTGCAAGATGATAAGAAACCAACTTTCATTGGATCGATAACGAGGTAGGGTATCGTTATGATCTTTTTCAACTTTTCGAACAGCGCCAAGGCGAAAAAGGACCGAATGATTTCTGCTTCGTTATAAGTGGACGCGTTTCTAGATCGCGCCATGAGAAACTTGTTTCAGAAAATGTAATCTTAGCTACAATAATACGATTATATTGCGACATTGTATATTTACGAGAATGAACTTTTATACTTAGATGTTGAGTTCTATTTTAGAATAAATCAATTTTAATCATTGTCCCGAATACGGCGATGCGACGCTCTTTATTGTAATATTACATACAGTGTATAACTACAACGGTATTGTACTATAACTACTTTTAGATACTAGAGGTGGTGTGCTCTGCATAATGCTTACCAATTCCATTAATCAATATGATGATCGTGAATATTACCAGTTCATCTAGTCTTGATTAATAACTGGTGGTACGAATGATGGCAATAATTCAAGACAATGACCTTGTTTACGTTCGGTTTGGACGTACTTTTTTCGCGATGCGAAAATGAAATGAACCAAGAAGTGCCCGGGACATATCAAAGAATTACATCGTTTTGATCTCATAATATCTAACGCTTCCTCTTGACCTTACGTATTATGCGAGTGAATTAACAAGAATTAGGTTGGTAATTCGAAACTATTTATTACAAATTTGAAGCTCGGCTCGTCACGACTCGTCTTATACATTTCTTCTTCTAGTCAATGATTGAAGATTGGTTAGGGAAGGAAAAATATACATGTGATCGTAATCTCACGCATCAAGTTTTGGCAAAGTTTGACCGTGCCCGGCCTTGATAAACGTATAAAATTCGATGACCGAGCTTTTGCACAATTGAGGATCACGTAAAATTGCATGGAAGAGGATCGGTGGAAACGTGAAAGATTGCAGCTCTCGGCAGATAAAGTCTCGACCTGATCGTGTCTCGAAAGCCCGCTTCGATTATGCAGCAGTTCTCGTTCGTCTACTAGCGGTAAAAGACAGCTGGCATTCGATATCAATCGGAATGAACTCGTCGGCTTTGATCGAGAAAAGCCCCGATAATACCAATCCACTAGCGGCTCGACGCTGGATAGCAATACAATCAATGGTAAATATATACGATTCATGTATAGCATGCCAAGAAAATCGAGTTTTACCGCGTTCCGACAGTTTTCAGTCCCGACGAAAGTGCTGTCGAGGTGAAACGTTATTGTTCGTGAAATGTCATAACCGACTGTAGCGTTTACTGATGAAAGCACCGCTGCCGATGTTCGTGCATTCGTCGGTAACCGGTTCCGCAAATTTCACGATTGGAACAGAATGTTACTCTTTTATGATTATCTGCTCTAAAGATGAGGCGAATTTAACTTTGCTCGTTGAAGATTTCTGCCAGGCTCGGGTTTCCGTCGTGACATTGTTATAAACTTTTGCGGTTTTATTATGCAAGTTTCTGTTATCATATTTCATTGAATCGAAAACAGTAATATCCAATCAGTCGTCAAAGAATACGATGAGAAGATGCGGACTGACAAAAGGCCAAAAAATACGACTTTACGAAATCTCCAGACTTTTCCGTCTATATTTTACATCATATTAACTGCATTTTTGTACATCCAATTATTCCTCGCCAGCATTTAAACGCAAAAAACGAAATAAAAGAATATATGGAATAAATTAAATGGAGAAAACGAGACAGGCTTCAACCTAACTTTTGCTTTCTGTAAGTCTTCTTATTATACAATATTTTAAATATAGAATTTATCATATATAATAATGATAAAATAATTACTAAATCATCAGTCAAAGATTCATCAAGAGCTTGAATGTATCTATTCATTGAAAGTTGCCTACATATCGGCATTAAAAAATCGAGCAATATCAACACGAAAGCGAATGGAATAATATCGATACTATTAAACGTCAATCAGTATTAACATCGGTCTGCAGCAACAGAACGTTACTGGAAAGTGAAAGAGTTATTTTAGCGAATTTTATCAATTATTTTCGCGTCATTCAATGAACTGTCGCGAAAGTGTCGATTTCGGAATGTCGTTAAATGGATTCTGATTTAACAGCGACAATTTAAAATTTACGATATTAAAAATATGTGTCAGGACTTGTCATTGGCCATAAATATATGCATATTTCATAGAATAGAACTGAAAAGGTAATGCAGCGATACAAAAATCTTACGAAATGCTAAACATTATAAAATCCCGTAGTTATATCATAACTATGGGAACCTCTATTGAATGAAATGACATATTCGAATGTATGCCGGAAGTGCAGTATTATGATCATCAGTTTGTCCGACGTGTATCGGTAAATTTGTCATAATAATTATGCAAGGGATCATCGTTTGTACTAATTACCGAATTCCGAAGCGTACGTCTTTTGGACATGAAACGGTAATAATAAGCTGCGAAGAGGATAGAAAAAGATAATGAACCTAGCGCCGTTTTAAGAATGATATGATTCGGTTTCTTTCGTTGAAGGCTGATGAACTTTATGATATTTGTCAGGGAGAAACGATACCAGTGGCGATAAAGGGTCAAATAATACAAAGGAATACGTAACCAGCGATGCGACGGAGAAGAGAATAGGGAAGCGAAGTAATTCCGTCCTTTGGTAGCGGGGAGTTGGGAGAATTACTTCTCGAGCAAAGTCCCGCGGAGGGGTCGCCGCAAAGAAAGATAATTCTGAGGAACAACATTGAATTCAAGGCACCGTGCAGCGCGGGCACAAAAAGACATTGTCGGTGCCATCCGGAGAAGGGTTATAACACCCACTTTTGTTTTTGTCTCCCACAAAGCTTCATCTCGCCGAAAATGACAATGCTCGTCTCGGTTGTGATTACCCAGTTTGCCTTTTAAATTTCTGACTTCTTTTTCCCTAATCATTACCATTTACTTGACAAAATAAAAACACAATATTGTATTTACTGCCGATTAACAAATATTCTATATTATAAAAGTGTGTTTTATTTTAGCGGCTTTTACTTTATTTGTATAACGTTTTGAAAACCAGAACGCAATTTGTCACAATGTTGGTGATATCATAAATCGTACTTTGAATTTTGTTAATTATAGCAATAAATCAAGTTTCACAGACAGACAACGCGAATTACACTATTATTAAGGTGAATATTGACAATAAATATTAAGAAACTTTCATATTTGCATTTTTTGTCGAATTGACGTGAATTTTATGAGAAGGACCGAATCTATTATTTCGAAACTATTTATTCCAAATTTAATGTGTTCTATTTTGTTACTGCTAATTAAGTTTTCCATGCGCACTTATCGTGAAAGCCGTGTTTCATCATGTACTTAGCGATCCACGGATAACGACTCACCTTATGGCACGATTACTACAAATTTTCCGCAGAATATTCTCTAGCTAGATTGGCGAGAGATCGATTCGAAAATCCCAGTGCAAAAAAATAGTACGGTGAAGCAAATGACGGAATTTATTGGGACGGTCCACACAATAATTACACGTATTTCATCGAAACGGAAAATGGACGAAAGAACAATGAGTAAAAAAGAGAGAAAATAACATTTGAGAGAAAAGAACTAATAATATGTCGTTATATTTAATCCGAAATTATTATCTACGCTCTACAAGGTAAAAAAGTTCGTAATAGTAAGTTCTTTAGGATTTAATATCACGTGTAAACGTGTAGTCGTAGGATTGCGAGAATCACTTCTGTAATTAATATATAAAATTTTATTTCATACGTTCGTTCCGGTCATGTGGCTTAATGTTTTTACTTGCTTAAGCAGCATTCAAAGCTTGCAAATATACGTGGCATATCGTGACATTGACGAGAATATCGTAATCCATGAAAAACATGGAAAGCTTTTCTTCAGTTTTTAAGTAATGGCCGGGATATGTTCAGGAATATCATATGTAGAGTTGTAGGACAATATTATGTTTGAAGGAATTTTTTAAAGTATTTAAACACTGTTAGTAAACCAAAATAACGTTTAAGCTATGCTCGTGGTATTTATTTTTAATATTTCATAACAATAATGACTAATTAAACATTCAGGCTTTCGGTTTAAATTTTCGTGAACTTCACTCTCCAGCGTACTATAATGGATAACTTTTCTTCAAACTATATTCTAACCTACTCATGGTATATTTCGACCTCTAGATATAATCCCCCGCGGGCGGGATTTTGATTAGGCCGGGGATGTGTGTACTTGGACACGACTATACCTTGTACATATAATCATACGTTAAATGTAATATTCACGCAGTCTGACGCAGTAATATTCGCGATAAACCATTACTCGCAGAGTTCCTTAAATTTGATCTTCGACCATATACATTCATATCGAAATGCACTCTCTCGCTGATGAGTGTCCCCCCAACCCCCTCCCCACATACCCACACATCCCAATCCTGTTTTGACTGGCGAAATCGGCTCGAGAAATACCAAGGAATGTCGAGGCACACTTTCTCTGGCAGGTGTTCGGCAGCATCGCATACCTGGTGTTCGATAAAACCGCATTTCGAGAATACCGTTATTCGTCCGATATTATTCAGAATACGCCCTTTTGCGGAAAGCTCGGACTTATCTTAATGCATCTTTGATCATGAGGAATGAGCTTTTCATCGGTTGGACTTTCGGCCATAAACCTGTCACGCGGTACCGCGACGAATAGCAAACGAGGGAATGCCTCGACGCATGACGGGTACGTTGGATGTGGTAAAAACTTTATTTTCTTCATCTATATATATATATAGGGCGCATATAAATTTCAGGAGGTGGACAAAAGTCCCAAAGTGTCGGGGGAAAGCCCCTCGCGTCGATACACATTATTTATCGGTGGGAAATACACTTTACGGGGAGAAATAAAAAGGGAAGCGCAAACGAGATTGCCGGGAAGAAAATCATTCGACTGTCATTGAGGTTGAAAAACGGCTGCTTTTATCTTGGACGGAAATAAGCGGTCGTGCGTGCGTTATCGAGGGGAATATGGGAATGCCGATGAAATTTTAAGGATATCGATTTTCCGTATTCAGTTTCGTAATCAACTGGATGTATCAATTTAAAGCTCGATTTGCCAGCGTTGGACATATAGTAGCCGGCATTCGTCGATCGATCCGCTCGGTAGTAGTGGGTATTTATTGTTTTGTCCTCGCACGGAGTCAAATAGTGCCGAGTTGAAAAGCCATATAACGACCGTTTCGGTTGACACTGGCTATACAGAGGCGAAGTAATAGGGGTAATATTGCGAGAAAGATTTCGCTATTTCTGGCAGAAATTTTCTCGCGAAATTGCCGACTTTGTCAACGTGATTATATATGTATATCGTCCTCTGATAAGAAGACAACTATTTCGAAAATATACTTATTGTACCTGTCCAAAATGAAACTCTTCAAATATTTAAAGTGGTACCCTCACAAACTTTCGCAGTTTCCTCTGAAAACATTGTATAAAAGAATTCCAACTTTTGAACCAAAATCAAGCTTGCGCATCTCGTTCCGTGGTGACCGCTTCGACGCCGCGCCTGCATTCGTTTTCCGTTTTGCGAAAGGCGAGACGAAACGAGATTATTAAAATTGTCGCGGTCTTGCGCTTCTGCAGTCTACGAACGAAGCCTGAGGAATCGTGAGGAAGAAACGCTAAGAAGTTAAGAAATTTATACACGACGGGAACGAAAGAAAGAGGAATGAAAAGCGACGGTTAGGTAAAAGGGCAGCCATTTCTCGCTGAACTGCTTACAAGTTTTGATTTATTCGGCTTTAACTTTCTCTCTCTCTCTGTCTCTCTCTGTCTCTCACTCACTCTTATCCGGCGAATTACATCGAAAATCTGCAGTTTTTCGTTATACGCCCTATACAGACGGATAAACGCCCCATGACAATAAGGATTTCGAATTCATGCCGTTGGACGGGCCACTTCCGGTACTTTCAAGGTGCCCTGAAAATCCGTTATCATTATTCGGAAAATTCAAGGATATTTTATCGGGGCTTTCAACGCCGACACCATTTCGCATGCAATATTACACGAATAAGGCGTCATAAATGTTAAGAAATAAAAGTGAATATTCGATTTAGATCTGACGAATTTCCTATTGCAATTAGATTGACCTATATTAGATTGCACTCTCTCTGAGTATACCGATTGTGTCCATCAGGATTGTTGATTGGATTATTTATATGAATCTATATCAATTGACGCGTAGGCATATGCAAAACTACAAAAAACGATAACAAAAGATCATGTAGCTTTTTACATGAAAAAATGTTTAAATGATTTTAGCATCGAGATAGTAAATTTTCGATTTCTTTTCCTCTATCTAGCATTTTAGGGATATTATTCAAGCAAAGAAATAAACCATTAACAAATTTTGATAAATGGCAGATCAATTTTCACAAGCAAATGAACAAAATGTGCCGTACAAGAAGATATATGCAGAATTACTCACGACTTTTAGATTTTTACGTTTTTATCGACTGATTTTATATCTTATATAAAAGTGCATTCAAAGCAGGTAATGAAAATGCTTTTCATTGAATACGTGATGTAATCGATATATATATATATATATATATTGTAAAGGACGTGCCCTGAAATGGGAGACATAATGTTTCATGAGGAAAATACAGCATCATTGTGTACAATTTTTAATTCTTTTTAAAGATACCATGAGGGGGACAGAAACGAGTGCACTACTTAAATTACATGAGGCAAAGAATAATTATGAGTGAATTCACTAATTACAGGCATATTAAGTTTTTAAGTGAACATTATAACGAGTCTTAAGAGATTATGCCAAGCTAACAAAATTTCAATTCCTCCCGGAATTACATTTATTGGAGATCAAAAACAAAATTATATATTTTATTTTGTATTTTCAGGACCGTAGAATGTTTATTTTTCTTACTTGTTTACGATTAATGTTCAATACAATTCGACGAATTATACCTCATTGTTTTTGTTCAGATTATGTATAAATACCGGTGCTTCATAATATGTAATTCAGTTATATCTTTGGCTTCGCACAATAAACGTATTTAATATAAAGTTATTGTTCTCTTAAAACCCAGCCTATAATCCAACAACATTTATTCAGTTCCTCTCTAAAGCGTAAGTTTTTAAATTATTAAAAAAAAAAAAAAAAAAAAAAGTTCTTGTAGCTCAATTCCACTAAATATGTCCCTTTCATGTAACTTATTCGTCATATCTGTTCAGCCGATATTCGAATAAAATCAACCCATTAAAGTGCACAAATCAACCAAAGGTGGGGTGAGCGGTACAGGCGTAAAGTGAGAGAATGTAAAGTCAGAAGATAATTTTACTAAAATTCAGACATGACCGTGACAATTCGAGAGCGAACGTTATTTAAAAATGATATAAAAAAGGCACGTAATGTTGGGTGGAATATAGAAACTTCCCCCGTATTTAGAATCGGCAAGGAAAAATTACATTAATTTCCAGTGCATGGAATGTTTGTTTACTGAAAGAAACAAACCGCAGCGGCATTTGGAGATTTATTTTTAAATGATAACGACTACCTCGATATTCGTTTCTGTTTTAATGATATTTCCTTGTTGGCTCCATTATCACGTTGGTGAGAGTAGGATTTTATTTTTAACGATACACGACTGCGATGCACCGAGTTCATTACGCCGGATGTCAGCAGTATTCGGCCTGGTTTTATCGGAGCAAATAGAACATCCCGGTCAGAGTGAAAAAAGCTTCGCGAATGAGAGAGATTGAGAGTGAAAGAGCGAGAGACAGAGAGAAAGAGAGAGAAACCGAGACAGAGAATGAGAGAGCGAAAAAGGTGAAAGGGGTGAAGATGCTTTCGCTGTCGACCTGTCCGCAGCAGGCGCCATTTCCTAGTTTTGCAATTTTCGCAGTTTTTTACGCGGCTACCAGCCGAGATTAACCATTACTTACCTGCCAGTTTTCCCTCGAATTTGGGGGTGGAAAAGCATGTATTCAGCCTAGTGCAAACATTCGGCAAGCGGTTTCGGCCAGAGGGATACTCGCAAAGGAAACTTACCCAAATTCCGCCTCTGTAGTTTCACGTAGTTTATGAATATTGTACAGAGTATCCCAGGTCGAGAATATAGTACAGGAGATATATACCGACCGTTTTACTTAGAGAATCCTTTTACCCGGGTGCTACTAGCTGATGCTGTTGCGTAGATGCTACGGACCCTTAACAGGATGATGAAGCAGTGTTAAAATGCAATGTGCTTTCCCTAATAATGAAATAACTCGTACGAAATTATAAATTATAATATTACGCTACTAATATTGACGAGGAAGCTTTTAGCCTCTCTTGACTCTTGAATCCGTCTCTATCCAATGAAATTTCTTATTTATCTGAGGATATCCTCATTCTCCTTATATATACAATGGCTACATTTCATTCAATCTGCTAAATTTTGTTGACCCGAAAATCCTCTAACAAAGCGGTTTAATTATTTTTACCAAAAATATCGATTATTGAGTTTAACAAACGTTACAATATGATTTAGGTATTACGTCAGGTATTACGTTAGGTATTAATGCGTTACAAGCGGGTTACCGATAATATCGAATATTGGCGATTTCGAATTTTCATTTAAACGGATTATAAAAAAGATCGTGCGTAAAACGATTCGGAGTACTGTTTTCAAATTGTGTAATTTAAGCGATATATTTCTATATATATTTATTTTCGTTTTTATTATTATTATTTAACGAAAAAAGTGGTGAATTTGTAACGGAATAAATGCGAATTATATATTCTGACATTATTGGATCTATATTTTTCGCCCTCCTCTCATCATAAGTTTATCATGTATATGTAGTTTTTGTTTTCATTGCCCAAAAAATAGAAACACACTTTATTTTGCACTTTTAATGGGAAACGGGGAATTTGGTTTTCTTATAACGTTTCAAGAAATGCTCGGGGGTTACACGCTCTTTTTTTTTCAGATATACGATAAGTATATGTATATGGGAACAGTGATGTTATAACGCGAGAAAATGTAAGAAATTAAAGTTCACTTTGTACGAATGTTATACCTCGTTGATTAAGTAGAAAAGTGGGACTCGGTAATTTTCAAACTGTTCCAGTTGAAAAAGCGAACGTAATTTACTACGTTACGTTTCGAAATATATTTTTAATAGGGTAAAACTTGTCGAGATTTCCAACAACTAAGTATTACTTGGAGGGAATTTTTCACGGTTCTGGGAAATACAAACATCATAAAGCCGTGATAATTTTATAGCGCACGATCTATAAACGGTATGCCGGGCCACCGACACTTACTGCCGGACGATAAACGAAACGCTTACCTTATATACGAAACTATTACGTTATATAACGCATGGCTCATATAACTAAAGGAGACTCTTTATACCGTTATATCGACTACCGATATTTTTCAAAATTATCCGAGAAGCTCGATCTATTTAATTTTCCGAAAGGAGTGAAGGAAAAAAGAACGATCGACGCGAGTTACGACGAGGCCGCCTATAATGCGCAGTATAGTGACACGAGACACTTTTACTTTATAAAGCTCGACCTGAAGTGTGCACGAACCGACGAGACACGCAAGAAAGGCGAATGAAAAGAATGCTCGTAATAATAATAAAGCGAACGTGTAAATCGCCTCGTTGAATCTCTTGGCACGTAATTCTCGAAGCTTTCGAGCTCTGGACTACACGGTGCATCGTGAAGGTTTAATAAAAACTAAAGACAACAGGATTTTCATCTTTATCTTGGCGTAAATATAACCCGCGTTCCGTAATGTAAAATAATCGCGTAATACCTTCAATCTCGTAAAATAAATAAGGGCCGCGGGGAGAACTAAACTTTATTTTCGCTCGTCGAACGATTCTTCTGCCGGGAGGCATAAAAGTAGAACTAATCGGGGTTCAAGTCGCAATCTCGATCAGCAATCTGTATATTTAAACAATAACGCTTTGTTTGCTCCCTTATCCGCAATCGCACTGGCCTACAACTTTTCTTCTTGGAAGTAATTACAGAAAGTCCGCGCCCGCCGTAATTCTATAGGCTACTGGAAGACATTACACTGACCTCGTGTCATCGTGCGGAGAATGCATTGTTAGGTAGAAAAAGTGAAAGAATAACAATTGCAGAGGAAGTCTTTACGGTGTGATTTTTCATGTGCGGACGAAACTCTTGAAAAAGCATGCTTATACGGCCTCAACTTACTCAACTCATCCGTGAGAATGTCGCGAAGGATATATCGTGAGCGACACGCGGATATATTTTTCCTATGCGGAAGATATTTTAAAAAGAAACGAGAACGCGAGCGCAGGAAGCCACCTGAACCCCGGGAAATGTCGACTTGAAATTGCAGTGACATTACGAAACTGTCACTAATTTATCATGAAAATATTCTTCCTTATTTATACTTTCTTAAAATATTTCACGTTTATGAGTCCAACCTCGAATGCGACGCGACGGGGTGCAATAATCAAAAAACCTTTCAACATTGTTTACTTGTTATATATACGTACATTGCTTTTTTATTGTTTTTTGACATTTATATTTCGACACGCTTTCTTCATCGTCGATATATTACATTTCACTCGAATTCGTTATTTTTTCTATGTTAATTTTATTTAGCATTACGCCAGTATGGTTATATCTGCCACTTTTTGTTAAAAATAATCCTTTATATACATATATTTATCGATATTTTTACTTTACATTCACTGCAACAATTAATAATTATGTGAATATTATTTAATACAAATTTTCAGGTGTATATTTATTTATAGAGTACTCTGCAGGTATGAAATTATATTTGAAATCCTCATTTCAATTCTAACGTCAACATTCAACGTTAACTTTTTTTTCAAACATCTAAAGTGTAAAGAATAATAAATTTCGATGGCAAAATTGTGTATATAGTCCTGTCGTCAAAAATAGGAAGTGTAATGCAAAATTATGTGTCGCCCTTTCCAAGAATATTGCTGTAAAGTACCCGAAACAATCAGATCTGGAAAAGTAACTGAAAAAGCTCTTTTGTACGAATGACGTACAACTTTCCCCATTGATTTACGTATCCGATTGGATGTCGAAAAAGGGTGATTCGAATGCGAAATACGGCAGTACACGAGCGTCGTGCTATATGTACGTCAGTGTGCATGCTCGTCGAGGTGCGTTTCCGTGTGATATTTCAAGCATGTGGAGCGAATAACGCAGGCACGTCTATACACAGCCATGCATGCGGGAATTCGCGCGAGTGTAGCGTATCCAAAAGACCCGTCGGAGTTTGCTGCTCGGCACATAAACTGCCGCCAGTTACGCCAACATTTGCATTTTCATTGCAAGACGTATTTAACCCTCGCGAATCTTATCGTGATAAAAATAACCGTAATCTAGAGCGAGAATTCGTAAACTTCGTATTCGCACAAGTAGCGGGCGCGAGGAAGAGAGCTCCGATTCGACACGGTCGCTACAATAATAAGGAAGATAGGGTCAACTTCATTCGTCAAACGCGTCCGCGCTTATCTATAATTCCAATTCTGTATACCTATATATATATATATATATATACATACAGCGCTATACAGAGCCCCGCTTTTCGTTGTGGATCTAGATAGCACCCTGAAATGCTACTACAAATTTCGACTACATGTTGCATTAAAAATACGTCGTATAAAATATGAATTTTTCGAGTCTGCGGGACTTTAAATTCATGCGAACGCCGGGTATTTCAGCCGGGTATTTCAGCCGGGTATTTCGCCGGGTATTTCGCCGGGAAGCGCTCGACCGCGGGCAACCCAGGTGGTGCTTACTTAGTTTATATGTATTTTGAAAATTCAACTTTGCATTTCAGAACGGTACTGTCAAACATTACATGACTATTTTATAAACAAACGTTATAATTAATGAGTGATGATCACTCTACCATTCCGCATCATTGATCAAGTCCGCCATTGTAATATTAAGAGTAGCGTAAAGCACGACAATACGCTATACACATATGGAATGAAGATGCTGTTTGTTGAATAGATATGTGTATTTACTTTGCAGTGCTCGCGTAAATACATTCCTCTCACGTAGTTTTAGGTTAATTTTGACGTTTCTGGTCTTTACAGGCCCTTACATAAACCTGTTTGCATACTGTGTGTGCACCATGCCGCTACAATGCAAGAAGAAACGGCGTACGTTTTAACTGGTTTCATTGTACTAACTTTCCTGGCACATATGTTTAGAAGTGCGCTGGTTTTCGAACAATATTTTAGTTAACGCATGACGTAATGACCGACCACTTTCCTTTTATTGCTTCAGCGTTGAGTGCACTGAAAAAACATTGACGACGTATCGATTATGAAAACAGCGCATGGTGCCGGGTGATACAAAAAATGCTCTAAATAATGTTAAAAATACTAATAACTTTAGCAAATTGAAGTCACGTCAAGATTTAATATATATATATTATAAGCAGCATTTTTTTTTATCCAATGTTTCGAATTTAAAACCAATTGAATTTTAATTGCTTTTCACCAATCGATCCTTACAATGTAAAAATTGGTTTATCCGACTGCCCTTTTCTCAGGCTCACCCTATAATTACACAGACAGGAAGTCGACGATAAATATAAACACACGTAGAACCATTTTAATGCTTCAATGATTGTGATTTGCAATTGATGCACTTAATATAGCTCGTTACTTATCTTGCTATGAGTCTTCCAGAATTAAATCGAGGAGTGTCAGTTATTATATTACAAATCAATCTCTACTATTGTTGTATTTATGTCATACATAGTCCATTATACAAATAATGGTAAAGAAAGAATTGCCTCGCCGGGCATCGTGTGAAATAATAAATCTAAATAAACTGAGATTTGGAATTTGGAATATAAAATGACGTATACTAATTTAATTTCCAGAGACTTGAGAACTTTTATCAAATAATCTTCTGGTTACGTAATTATTTATCTTTTTACACGGCGACGAAAGAAACCGACATATTGACGTAGTTGTTTCTCATATTTTCCTAAGAATTTAACGGTTGGCAACTTCTACCCAAGTTTTTTACATTAATAAGTCTAGTATTTGAATTTCATCAATTTTATTTGTAGTTACTGATATTATTAGTCCCCTTTAACATAACAGATTATTTAACAATCCCTTGTCAAAATATTTGTCCTCGTTCAGTTCTCACTAAAAGTGCCCACTAAAAGTCCGCTGATACTATTAGAATGACCGATAGCCCTAATAGTAATCAGTGTAGTTGAAGTGCAGCAGTAATATGGTTAATGGTACTACTGATGCAGCAACGCAAAAGTTTCACCGATTACCTAATATCTTATTACACTTCGTATAAACGACTAGGTATGGCATTCCATCGTGACCGCCGTTACGTTGTACTATACGCAACCGAAATGATAGTCTGTTTAATCTCTATGTCCAAATGGTTGTATACAATGTGATTTGAATTATGGCACTAGAGTTAGTGGTAACTAATCGAAATTGGAGTAACTCGATATCAACTAGGTATTGCTTGTCTATTGCTGTTAGCATCGATCGTCAATATACTACGTTTTAATATAATGCAGTTGATACGTTTTACCTCGTTGTCGAGATACCATTTGCGTTATTCATATTTTTTAATGCAACTCTGCAGCATGAAATAAAGTATACAAGTTATGCTTGATAACAAAACGCAATCATTTTAAGAACAACCGACTGTTCATCCCGCTTAATATCGAAAAGAAATAACACGGTACTAACGCTAAGTAATCAAGTACCTTTTCCAGCTATTATTTTTAAAAGGTTTGTATAATTTTCTTTAAGCTTCATTTCCAGTTGCCGTATAATTGTTTTCATATAAACATATCATTTTTTTGTTTGCTTGTTGATTGTCCTGACATCAGTATCTGCAAAAGCCAGTAACCACTACCGATGCATATTAATTGATATACGAATAATTCCGGCAGCCAACATAGAATAGAGTATAACGCAAAGGCATTGGATTATTCCTGGATCAATATACTTCTGGTTAGTAATGAACAGTGACAATTGGTAAATGCTGCATCAGTGATGAACTATATATGCTATTTAATGAATAAATGCCAACTAGAAAATATAGGAGAATGAATGTATGATTTAAATCGTGAAATTGTTTCTCGTTGGGCTCCAATCGACTGTGACCATGTTTGTCGCGTATGGATCTAAAAAAATTCATTTTTATAATCAGATTTCATTTCGGACAAACAAATCAGAATTGTCTGCAATCATTAGTCGAGTGGGATTAGGATTTGATCAGGAATACCAAATCAGTTGCGCTCTATCGATTTCTTGACCGGGATCTCGTACAATTACGAACCTCATATTTCTATTTGGGATTGGATGACGGCCAACAAATTTGAAGGGAACTGCAACTGCGCCTGGACAAGTCCCATAAATCGGCAGTGATTATCACAACCCCGAGGACTTGGCAAATTGCAGATACGTACTTAAATATCCACTGTACTATTGCCAGTATATACAGCAGGATGTATAGTAACCTTAACATAAAATCGTATATAAACAAATTTAGAATTTTATAACAGGATAGAGGTTCTGCATGAAAATTTTCTTTCGTCTTCTTTCTTTTTTCAAGCTTCCCTTTTCTCGAGATGTAAATTCAAAAAAATATCTTCATGCAGGCTTTTCAATACTTAATCCGGTCGCAGGGCTCAACTGGCTCTTTCCCATTTTCTTACGTGCAGTCGAGGTTATTTAGAGCGAAAGCTTCGAAAACATTGAGTCGCTGCAAGGATCGGGTTCCAACGCGCGTTTGCATGCAAGGAGCTTCTGCCTAGCTCGGTGAATTCCTGCGTATGCGGAGAAAAGCATGGGGTTACAATTCGGGAGGAGATTTACCAAGTAGCGGGAAAACGTGAGTGAGAATATCAGACGAGCCTAGAGGTCGGCACCAGGAATAAAGAAAGGGAATGTAGAAAGAATGCGCGTAAACGAGAGGGAGTGAGAGAGAGAGAGAGAAACAATTGCAGTATTTGACGATGCAAATATAGGAGAGCGAGTCGAAAGAGAAATGAAAATAGAGACTGAAAAGAAAAGTAAGTAAAGTAGGACGGGAGAAAATGAAGATGGAATAAGATACTAGGCTATAGAGGAAACTCGGCTATAGAGAAACATAAATAAGGAAAATAAACTTGGAAAAAGAACGACCAATGGTAAATTTAATTTTGTTATAAACACCCAGACTCGTTATGTGCCCGTTGTAATTTTGCATAATCTCAAACATATTCACACATAAACACGATTTTATATATATATACACACACGATTTATGTGCAAATATTAACGTCGTTATTTCACGCACAAGCGGACAGTACGAAAGGATCTATAATAGAAAATTTGATTGCCGGCGTCCTTTGATCGGATCTAATTGTACCTAAATTAATTGCTTTCGAAACCTAATTAGTACCGCCGATACGATGATCAAACACGGAAAATTATATCCGATTACATCCGTTTCATTTTCATAGACGAGATAATACGGTATCAAAGAAACCAAGAAACGAAGGCAGTCCGTGATATCTACGCAGCGGAGGCGAGGACCGAGGGAGAAAAGCGTGGTATATTAGAAAGGAAGAGAGTGGACGATGAGGGGGACAGAGCTAATGCGTTATATATTATGATGGGTAGAATAAAAGAAAGAGAGATAGATAAGGGAGGTAAAACGAGGGACAAAGAAACGTCGGAACGAGTCGAGAAAGAGAATAAGAGGGATTGAGTTATAGCTAACTAGAAGTTTAAGGAAGCGTCCGGGGAACGGCGCGGCGCGGCGCGGGTGAGGAGGGGGTGGGAAGAATAAACTAGAGCGACGGACAAAAAGTATGAAAGAGAATAAGCAGAGGGGAGTTTAAGTTTGAGTTTGAACTCGAGAAACAAAAACGAAAGAGGAGGGAAGAAAGAAAGCGACGGAGATGACGGAGATCACGGGGGAACAATGAAAGAGCGATGGAATATGGCGAAAGACAGCGGGAAAGCGAGAGTCGAAAATGCGAGAGAAATGCGTATGCGCAGATATGTATGTATGCGTATATTATTATTATTGTAGGCGCTGTAGCAAGAAACGACAGGCCACGGGGTATATGTGTGCATATTACGCTAAAACCATGCTACCTCAAGGTAGAGCGAGAGGGAACGGGCGAGAAAGACAGAGTGCTGTGGGAGCGCGGTGTGGGATGAGAGCGGCGCGGGCGCGGTGAAAGAGCGGGTATATATATATAGTCGGGATGGAGAAACGCGTGAAGAGCGAGACGAAGCGCGCGAGATGCCGAAGGAGCGTGGCAGAGAGCGAGACGAGAGGTACACATAGCTTCGACTTTGACTGTGCCGCAGTGGTATCGAGCGGTAACCCCACCCTTCACCCCGTTCCGAGCCCCTTCGAATGCTACCATCCACCCGGCGACCCGAGTCAACCCCCCAGTCGACCGACTGTGCCTATATACCCCACCGTAGTCGGCGGTGCCCCGCCATGTAGTCCGTTTCATCCCTGGTATGCTTGCGTTCGCGAGCGAGTCCAAGTTAGCCAGAGTAAAGGGATGGTCGTAGACACGTACGCCGACACCACGTGGATCTTCCACGCTAATGCTACTCCACTTAGTACGACGACCAGACGGATATATATACATACATATACATATATGTATATATATATATAAACGCATGCCAGGAGTCCTTCGAGAGAGCGCCGAGGTATGCACTGATTCGCAGAGCTTTTGACTCTCGTGCTCCCAACGTTCGGATTCGGGGATTCCGAATAATTCCACTTTGTGTGTGCATTTTTTGATGAATCATTAGCAATATGTGAAAGTATTTATTATATTTTTCGAAATACTGAATACCACTTATAAGACACAATTAATTGGGGCACCGAAAAAATATTATCGAGGATATTTTAAAGAATTTCCTATTATATTTCTTTCGGATAAAAAAAAAAACTCTCTTTAGCTATAACAATTTAACATTTGACTAGAGCAGATAGCATGGAATGTCAAAGATTAGATAAACGAGTCGTTGAAAAGAGAAAATTATATAAACAGATAATACAATAATAATTATGTATAAAATTGCAATTTCATTTTTTCATCTCGAGGAATGTCTGAAGATTTGAAGTATTTGTTTTCATTTGCATTTTTATACATGCAATTCAGTTTAATCATTCCAACTCGTCGCAGTATCCAAGAAATCTTTCGAAATAATTATTTTTCTATAGGTAAGCATTATAGCCGCAATTATCTTGTACCGTGTGTGTCTAGTGGAATTTCATTGAGCAATTCTAATGTCAGATGTTACGTACTATAATTTTCTCGTCTTGGCTTGTAAAAAACATCAATTGTGTAATTATTATTGACAGTAGAAAGGCCTAAATAAATAGCAATTTTTAATACGTATACGTTCAACATAAAGCTTAATAAACTTCTTTGAAGGAAAAAATATTTAAATTGTAAAAATTACATTTTTCCATTTACAGTCGTTTATTTAAGTTGTTTATTTCATTTCAAATTCTCGTGTGTACACGATAGCTTCGAATTCTATGTATACATGTATATTTTTAATAAGTGTATTTATGAAAGAAAACAACGAAAAAAAAGTATTACACGTACGAAATATGTTTACTTATTGGATTTAAAAAAATACTAATTTACATCAGCCTCTTAAGGGGGGTCTAAAGTAGAACAGTTACCTACCTAAACTCGAAAAAAGTTAAGTGTAAATTGTGTGGTATGTAGAATCACTGAATTTTAAAAAGACGTTTCAATCAGTTTTTATTTACACTTTTCTTGTTGCAAGGTTAGGTCGGTAACTGTTATATTATAGAATCATGATAATAGGGAACTATTACAAAATGATTTCTTTTTTCAATTTAGTTTCATTTGTAATCAATCGGATTAATGATATGTATGCAAATCCCTTCCGAAAGTTCATTTTTTTAATTACTTTATTGTACTTTTAAGTAAATGCTTCCCAAGCCGATAACATGTTCAGACGGCATATTAATTAAGCGTTTTTCTCTTTTCAGACATTACGTGAAATTCGTGAATGTTTTCAAGATTTTCATTCAAAGGAAACATTCTACAATTTACTACATTGAAGATGGCAATTCGTTTCTCCATAATAATCAGAAATGTAAGTACCTATTGATTATAATGCATGAAAATAATATCTGTGACAGATTTATTTGTGTCATACATTTACAATGAAACAAATTATTAACATACAAATTTTGAAAAAGAGTTGGCGAGTATTTTGTATCTATGAATAATCGATAAAGGACTTTAAAACCTATTGTACCTGAAGAGAGAAACCGAAAACAAATGTGGGTCACGAAATTATTAATGGTACGAGGCACACGTACAGACCGGGATAAAAAAAGTTTAAATTTCCGACTATAGATAAGGCATAAAGTAGTATTTTCATATATATTTTTAGTGAATTTACTACTGGGTAAATTTAGATTTTGATCTCTCGAATCGTTTACTTGCTTATTTATATTTTCACGTAAAATATTTTCAGCGTAATTTAAAGATGAATAAAGATAGAGTGAAATTTATATTTATGCAGTATTTAATTTATTCCTATTTTAAATTGTGGCAATGGAAAAAATCTTTTTGATGTTCCCTCAGCTTCTTTTAGAAATACAGGAAACTCACGAAGGAAATGTAGGGAAAGCTACGTGTATAGTGTATATATAGCGAAAGCATTTAATAGTCGATAATTTCAACGTTACAGAAAACGATAACGTATAATATGGAATCACAATATAAAATATTTATATTCTCACGTATTGTTTCAAAGAAATTTAAAACGTTTCAGTGGAGCTATCATTCTAAATAGAATATTCGCTTACCTGGTTAATGTGTAAAATATTAATATACATAATATTATTATAATCACTGTTTTACAATAGGTTAAATATATACATTTTATATGAATTTATATTTTAACGTAAAAAAAAAAACAAAAAATAAAGATAATTATCAACTATAGTAATGGTGTAGAGCATCCATTATTACGAACTACAAATTGGCAGAGTAATGGTAACGAAATAATGAAAATAAAATGCACCAGTAGAAAATATAAATGATGTAATTATAAAACGGACTCTTAAGTCAAGATTTAAAATTAAAACTGCATTTTCCGTTTCGATATTCAATTAATCTAAATTCGACTACATACCTCCGGTATTATTCTGGTCTCCGATAATTTATGACTTTAATTTGTATAAACAAAAACGATCCGAGGCAGTTGCGGATACCTCGATATTTCGGGACAAATTTAACCGGAATTTAGGTTCAAGGGTTTTTAGTTAAATCTACCTAGCATATATGGCTGAAATTGCCCTTTTTACGCGATCGGGATTTTTGTACAGAGCCGAATTACAAAAAAAAGGAGGTCAATATTCAACAAAACTCTTATTGATTACTGTTAGATAAAGAGTTAATAACGAAAACGACCTAAAGATTCCAGTGCAGAGACGGAATAAATATGCCAATTGCAGAGACCGAACCAATAATATCGATAAGCAAATATTTTACATAGGGCATTTTAAATTATATGAAGAATAGAGGAATACATAAATATTTTTCAAACTTAAATATACTCAGCTATATTGAGGAGATGTTGGTCGTGAATTTAAAATCTACAAAATGAGAGTTGAACATTTCTAATTCTTTTATAAGTTTATTAATACTTTTAGATGATTATCAATCACGGATTATTTTTTGTTCTCTCTATTTAAATTATTTAAATCGAAACTACCACGAAGTGTACATTTATTATACATATAGTAAACTAATGGTATACAATATAAAGTTATAATTTCGTTTCTTTATATTTGATCGCTTTAATTCTGATTCAATCAATTTATAAAGTGATACATTCAGTAAGCCATTAAAAAAAAAAAAAAAATATTCAACATCTGACGTCAAGTAACATTGCATCGTCAAGTTTTCAAGAAAAACGTTTTAGATCAAATCTTAGTACTGTGACGGTAGTAGGTCACTTTGAAGTTCAAGATAGATGCACATATATCAATGGAATATCAACAAGTTCCAGCTCCGTGTGGTTTATTTTTTGTATTTTTCTGGTTTGAAAACAAAGGATTCGATTAAAAAAAAAAACTACCTTTTCTACGATCAACCTTGAAATCTGACTCCTAAGTTCAAAGGCACCATCAAGTTCAGTATCGAAAGTAATCGAAACTTTCGTCCGTAACACTTTCATTGTTCTTGGTGCAAAGTTGGTCAGGAAATTCCATACTTGTTCCAACACCTTGTAGATTGTCATTGTGTACAAGACCTAAGTCACATTTATAGTATACAACCTCGTACCATATGAAAACGTACATTGTTGATATAATGGTATCGATGCGACAAATTAATTTAATTTATTTCTTATAAGCATTATATGATTTCGAAAGGGCATAACCATTTTAATCGAGTATTTTGGAAAATGATATAGTACAGTGATGACGAGCCTGATAGATCCTTAATATGCCAACAAGCGACCTTTTAAGAGTGTCTCTTGTCTGCGTTTACTCTGACACGAGTTTCTCCTACTTTGGCCTTTTAATTAAATTCATTTAATATAGTCGATGACAATTAATTGTTCAAAAAGAAACGGGAGCGTGGAGAATTTTTCATCAGGCATGGTCTGCTCATGTTTATAAAACGAGGTTTCCTTAACAGGGTTGTATAGAGCATTGTTTTGTCGCTGCTCCGTTTTCGCTGTATTGCATTAACATTCTCGGAATAAGTGCGGCACTGGATCAAGACGGTTTCGTGCCTTTTCAGTACGAGCTATATAGAGCAGGCACGCGAAGCTAAAATTTGGATAGCTCTATTGCACACGTACAGCGGCAAGAACTGGGCCCTCGTTAACTGAAGCGTGTGTGCATGCCGTATACGTGCGTGCGTGTGTTGCATATACGACCGGTAGCGACCGTAGAGACCGTAGCGACGCTTAATTTATAGGATGCCTACTATCGCTGCACGCGCGGTGCGACGGGGCAATAAAAATCTGCCATTTTTCGATATTCATCGACTTTACGAGCGCAACAGTAGGACAGCCCTCGTGCGCCTCGGGAAAGTGCTCCTAGCACCGGCGCTCCGGTAGACGATAATGTTGTATAAGTAAAATATAATTTGAGTGTATGTGCATTATGTATAAGTGATATCACGCAATAAAAATTTAATCTCGAGGAAACATAGCGCCGGAAGTAAAGCACCGACGATGGCGTATTTTTAAAATTTTCAATCTCGTTAGCGTCAAGCGTGAATGGCGACAGTTTTGTAAATAATATTTTTGATTTTCAATATCCATACAATTTCGGAAAAATGATGAATATATTAGAAGTTTATTTTTACCGAAACTTGTATGTATACTTATCGGAGAAATAGCGCAATTCAGACAAGTACGGGTTTAAATAATAACCTTCGTATATATACTGCACTGTATCCTTTTCACGTAAAGTAAATCGTAGAAAATGTTATTTTCGATGTGCAATCTTTCTTATTTTATCATATAATTTTTTAACGTCTTTACTTGCATAATCTTTGAGTTGTACTTACAAAAATACGCTTTATTGTTGCGACATGGTGTTTTTCATATTGACTAGTATAGTATTATTTTAATCTTTATGGATATCGTCATTAAAATTCACTACTATGAAGTAATCTCAATTCTTTGCAGGAAGTTGCAATTGCAGCGTTGAAATTTTAAGCCGCATTATTAAGAATTTAGTTTTAATTGTATTTTATAAAAAATCGTCTGCATATATAATAATTACTCGCTTGACTCTCTTATTGCATTTTTCTCTACCACAAAATAAATTTACAATTTCGCCTTAATTTCGACGTCATTTCTGATAGCTTCGTAACTGCAAGATAAATATACACAATAAGCGGACGGAAACATAAAATACAATTAAAAAAAAAAATAATAATTCCTTACTTGCCTGCCCTGAATTCGAGATTAATTTATTGCAAATGCTTTATAATGGTCAATTTACATTTACTTTGGATTACGCTCGTTAAAATATCCACGGAATAGCAAAAGGGTTGATTTTAAAGTCGTACGGCTACAATTATAGAGTTTATAATATAATACTGCCTTATTTATTCCTATTAGAACTCATTATCTGTATGTGCAATTGCAACATCAAAGAATAAAAAAAAAAAAAAAAAACTTAGAGATTGTTTTGTCGGTAACGCTATACGACCTGTCTTCCATGTTTGGCCAAAGTAACACCATCAGGATTGTAGCTTACCTGAAACACATAAGATGAAAATGTTAGCGAATCAAAATGAGACCACGCACATAATGAATCAAAAAGTTACCAAGTTAAAATAAAAAATACATAAGTAGTTGTCGTGTCACTAAATAAATGTGGTGCATGCAACGTAAATTTCGTATTAACTATATATATACAGGTAACGATGAATCAAGTTATCCGTTCGCAGAAGTGACATAATGGCCCATCGGGCAAACAGAAACGTACAACGATCGCGCAAATGTCAATGACACAAAGGCAATGAATCTATTCGCCGGAACAGCTCCGTGAAGTCCTAATGATCGCTTAATGCGATTTATTCTCCGCTAAGCGGAATGATGATCGAATATACATGAAGGAAGCGAACGACACACGGGAAACGTTGACGACACTCACTCGAAATCACGCGACTACTCTAACAAACGAGATAAGCCCACGCGATATTGTCGTATAAATTCCCACGATGAGATATGCTGTGGGTATTTGCCTAATTACGTCCACGCTTTTTCCCTCGCCGCGGACGAATGTTCAAGCGGGACACGCGCCGTAACTGGGAATCTTGTTTGTTTGTAACCATTTACACGGGGCAGATACGTATCGCTAATTCGCTTTGAATGCGATTATCTTACAAATATTGGACTCGACTGTGTTCAACACAATGATTTGCTTTTAATGACAACGAACCGCACGAGCTCGCGCAGGTGCAATAACACACTCTTTATCATTAGCGTCGGTGGAAGATATGTTTTTAGATCATTGATCACGGTACAAGAGCATTTCATCATTACAGTTTTGGTTTTAGGGTTTCGTGCGTGTGGCTTTTATTGTTTTCAAGTCTCTGCATAATAAAATTATTAAGATACACAAACGAAGTTTTAGTAATGGCTCAGACTATACATGATTATTTTTTGTACGATCATTTAAAGCAAATCATAATATTTTCGATATTCATATATAATTCGATTTCAATATAATTTGGTTGCGACTACAAGAATTGAAAATCGAAAGAAACAACGATTTGGAAGGCCTATGCAGAGCCCTATAGTTTCACAATAGATCCCCTTGCTTAATTAGGACGCGCCGTGATCTATTTTTGTTTCGACTAAATCCGTAGAGTTAAAACAAATGATTCTTTAAAAAATGCGAAATCGTCGAAACATCATCGACAGATTCTAAAAATATCGAGTATAGTATTTCAGTGCAGGCAGAAAATTTATCATTTATTTTTATCGAATGGAAGAAAATGAATAAAGGACGGAATAAGTCGTCGAGTCGTCGTCGTCGACGGCGTCAGTACTGGATACGAAATTACATACGCCGTCGTTAATGCGAATATTATTAAAGCGTCCATTTGATTACTTATGTACATTTAACCGAGTTTTTATAAGCCCCGACACGCCTCTTTCTCGACCGACGAAATGAATTTGCGGCGAGAGACTAGCAGCTTAGTCACCTTTTCATTTTCCTTTGCGACCACGAGGGAGAAGTGAAACGAGAAACAGAGATAAGGTAAAACTACTTGGATACCGTTTCGCTTTAAATGCGTCTTGGGGGTTTCCTACTTTTAAGCTTCTTTTCCAACTTCTCTCTCCTTCTCTCTATTTATCTACCAGTGTCTTTTGAAACAAACCGTATCACTCAGTATTTCCTGGTCCAAATATTCGTGATACATTTCCCTATCCTATAGGTGACTGCGCATGCGTCCAATATTGGAAAATTTTCTTTCAAGGTTCTGCACTTATTCCGAAAACATACTATAGCAACGACATTTAGTCGTCAATAATAAGTAAATGTTTATTCGAAATATTAATAAATCATTAAGAGATTCGACTTTCAGAAAAAAAACTGAATTTCGAATATTTAGATTAGCTAATGCTTCTGCACTCTGGTATTTAGATAATATTCACTAAATTTACTGAAGTTTATAAATTATCTCTTTATAAGGTACCCTACATATAACTGTTTTTAATGCATCTATTGACAGTTTTGTATTTTGTTATCAATCCATTTCATAATGAAATTTAAATGGTAATTCAATAGAGAAATATTAAACAATAGTATCTGAATTTTTACGCTTTAAACAGAAATAAATGTCTATATTAATTATTGAAAAATCACAATACAATATTTTACAACACAATGTAACAATATTGTGTTGTAAAATAAAATATTAACAACGTCCTTTGTAACAATGTAACAAAAAATAGAATCATTACAAATAACCGAAAAGTAACATAATATAAAAACAGAAGCTGTAAAGTTAATCTGCATTTTTTGCACTTTACTTTCTGCACGTCCGGGGGAACATGTATTTGGAAACGATGAAACATTATGTCCGCTTTAATTAATTCATTTATTCGTATATTTCCAATAATGCAAGCGCGATTTTTGCGACTTCATATGAAATTGCTACCTCCGTATGTTTTACTGAAAATTGTGGAAACAATAACTTCTCACTTTCCAATTGTATATCTGCAGCCGCGCCAAGAGCAGCGACATAAATTACATATGTCACCGCGTAGAGCAGGGTAGTTACTATTGATACGTTGCTGGCACCTACCAAATTTACATCGGTACTATCTAATTTATAGTAACGACAGAAATCGTATTTTTGTCTGTCATTTTTCTACAATTTATATGAATATGTATTTTTTATTTCACAGACACGCATGGAATTAGATAAATGACACATTGATTCGTTTCTCTAATTAAGCTTGAGAAAATGAGAAACCAGAAAATACAAAAAAAAGATCTAGCTAACCCGAAAGATCAACTAAAAGTAATGCTACGTTAAGTGATATTATAAATACTCGTAATGAAATTAAATTTTAAATTATATCTATATATTTTATACTTTGTGAATGTACCTGATGTCTGATGAAATTACTCTTGGCCTATATAGATATAATTATCATGTATGACCATTTTACCTTTCAACTTACTACTTTAAAATATTCTGTGTTATTTATAATATGGTTGATTAGTGATGCTTATTAAAAATAGTAATTCTGTAAACTTAATTTCGGTAATGAGAGTAATTTCTTGCCATCAATCGAAAATCGATCTGACCGATATCGTAATTAAATATATAAAATGTATTGTATTTCACGAAGAAGTAATACACGAATAATGAATAATATCCACATTTAACGTTGTCCTCAATTGACAGTAACATTACACTGCCCAACAAAATTTTATTGACCTTCCAATAACATATGATTCTTGTAGGATTTTCACCGTAGAATCCGAATCTGACCATGAAAATATTGAATTTGAGTTTAAACGCATTTTGGCATTACTTTGAACGCCTGTAAAACAATAATTTGATACGATAAATTGGTCCGCATAAAACGAAATGATAGCTTAAACATTGTCCTTTGAGATCCAAAAACAAAAATGAAAGAATGTCAAAAAAAATAACAATGTACAATATGCGTTCCTAAGGCACACAGGACTGCAGCGACTAATTAAACTCTAAATTATAGCAAAGTTGGACTTTCTACAATATCTGTTTTATTGTTATAAATATTTCAACTAGAACTTCAAAGCGGAATGCGCTTCTGGCTATAGCCAAATTAGACATTCTAAAGTTCGTGGGCTTTGTAGAAGTTCGCTACAATTTTTATGAGAATTCTATAAGTTTCAATCTTGCTGTGGCATATATATATATGTATAGTGAGCACCAAGAAATTGGTCGAAGATTGAAATAGTATATTATGTATCAAGAGCGTAATTATCGATATGTATATACACGAGCGTGAAGTTGCCACACGGGTGATGCGAGTGCATAAATATACTATTTTCAGCATACGATGCTTGTTGTTCAAAAAGTTTATTTTTCGTACCTTTTTATTATCGTGTATGTTTATTTTCACTCACCAAATGCACAGTATCATGTCTTTTTGTTTCCGAATCTCAAAGAGAAGTTTTAAGCTTTCATTTAGTTCATTTAGTATTATCGCGTCGCATTATTGTTTTAGTCATTCAAAAAATGCCAAAAACTTTTTAACTCAAATTCCATGAAGATTAGAGCCGGTCTAATATTTTGATGGTCAGATTTGGAATTTACTAAGAAAATCCTGCAAGAATCAGCTGTAATTGGTTGAGTAATATAAAGTTGTTGAAATTTTATTAGTCTGTATTATTCCATCATTATAGGTATATATTGTATTATTTTTTCGTAGTTGATTTTTGCATATATACATGTGTGCATTATATTCTGAAACATATAGATATTTGATTGAGCTTGGAAATCAGAGAATCGTAGAAATCTCGATTTCTGATTAGTGTCAATTTTAATTTACCAATGACTATTTAATTCGGTATGAAATTCCGCATATTTGAAGTATTTGTCGATAATTGCTATGATACATTTCATTCAATAAACAACGCAAGATATATGATTTTTTAGATTGCTTATTCTTTTAATTTTGAGTTGTTGATCAATTTTTTTCATACTACACATTGGCCAAGTTATACTCCATCATTATAGTTCCCTTCATCAGTTTTGATATCTCTTTTCGTTCGAAAAACATATTGTCATTTTGTTTTTCGAGTGACCAAATTCAATCCTTCGATCCAATCTAATATCAAAGTAATAATGAAATCAAAATCATTTCCGGGGTCGGACAAATGATATTGTCGCCGGGGTTTCACCCTAATTAATGTTTCCATCGTCCAGGAATTTATACGTATTTAGAAAATCCAGGAACTATAATAGGCGCGAGCACATGTTGGCAAGGTGCCACACTCTCCTCCCTTCGGCTGAGTAAAGGGGTGAGACTAGGTAAACAAATCGGTCGGGTCGAGTGAGACTTTGTACCAACGGTACAATAAACGCTGCTGACGAGGTTGGAAGAAGGGCAGCAGAGATTCCTGGAGCATTTTCTTATCTGCGACGACCCATGGAATAATAGTATTAATAAAGAGCAAAGACAAGAGTAAAAAAGAACTCGGAAGGGGAAACGAGCAAGAGCAAAAGAACGGATGTCGCAATATGCCGACATCGGAGGGCGTGATACGGAAATGCGAAGAAAAAAAGCATTTGGACGCTAATGCGTGCCGGTCTGCGAATTAAGCTTGGCCAGCTAGCATTGCAGTCGAGTCGCGTCGGAAGAACGAAAAGGGTTTTAACGTTTCAACGATATAACGCAACTATAAAGAGGCCCGCCACCATTCGCGTCGGCGGCATGGTAGAGGAGAGGAGCGCTTTAAAATGCATCGTTTTTCAACGATGTCCGTGGGGATCAAATGATTACGTTTTCACCAAGTTGCACCGAAAATTCAAATGTCCTCGCATATTTGAATGTCTTGTGGGTCACAAAAATTACGTTTTTAATTAAACGGACTGCCGTTCTAAATAACGTTCTTATCTCGTCACTTCAATCTTACCTGGTAATGATTAGGTCGGCTAATAGAATTGATGATGTATATACACATATAAGCTTGTATTTATTATCTTTATTATCTTTCGTGATGTAAAATTTGAAGAGACACGGAATCATCCAATCCCATATTTCGTCCATGATATAATTGAAATTGAAATGCAATATCGCCATAATTAGAAATCAATGCCGCAACAGTTTACATGTTGACTAAACAGGTATACGGTATTATTACGGAAAGCGATATAAATAGTTACATGCCCGTTTCGAATTTGGCTCCAGCGAAGGGTTCCTCCGTAACGATATGTGTTTAATAAATAGAGTTAATATGCAGTTAGCGAACTCGTAAAGTAGTTCATTAATATTTATTACGTTCTAAAAGTTGCACATTGTTCAGCGAATGCCGTCTTATTTGGTATTTAGTTTATCATCCCCTTCAATTATAAACTATTACGAACTTTACAAATAATGGCTGTAACTAACAACGTATTTACATAAATTATTACATTTCATGCCAATAATAAAGACAAGATTATATGGGGCATACAAATTTTCTCTCGTATTATAATATACGTCTATCTTTGTTCAATGATTGAATTTGAATTACATTGATATTCATTCAAATATTTCGTAGTATATTTTCCTAATATGCGTAATTATGTACGCTATTAACGTAATTACTTTGGACATTCCGAATTCGCAACAATTGGTAATCCGAATACGGTACTTCAATGCTCACTATTATGTTAAAATCTGTTTTAAATTATTGATTGAAAGTTCATTTGGATTTGCTAAGCTTATATTGATGCAATAATTTAATGATTAATTAAAATTGAATGAACAAAGTGTTTGACTCCAATAATAATGTTTAATCGGGTTTTACCGTATGCTTTATTGCTTTCATGAATGTATATGTATATCGCAAGTAATAATACCAAGAGGAATGTGTCAAAGATCGTTGTACTGGTTTGTCATTTAATCCTCCGTATCTATTACTGTGATGGTTGGAAAAAGTGAAGTATTGTCATAAATATTAGTCGTAATATCTCGTACTATAAATTAATAAGTAAATATCTTCGATTTCGAATAAATTACTCAATTCATAAATTCGCTTCGTTTTTATGTATTTGCTCCGAATGAAACCTAAGATTGAGAATACTTTTAACTCTGTCGATCTTTAAAAATAATACTAATGCATCACCATTCACATTGTTATATATATAATAGTCATTGGATGCAGTAGTTGGAAACGTGATTCCTGCCCCGGTATTCGGACTGAACTTTAGTCGCACGAAAACTCCGGACGATTGAGGTGGAATCAGCAGGATTTCAAGTTGAAGCTCCTTGGATTTTCAAAGGGACCGACCGGTATTCTCGAATGTAGGCTTTGCCCTTTCTCTTGAGGCGATGAAAGGACGTGGAAATATAAAACGAGAATACGAGAGAATTAAAATGAATGTGGTGAGGAAGGAAATGAAATAGGAACGGAGATGGTGAATAAAATGGAAAATGGACTAAAGGGCGACAAGAAAGCAAGAAAGGCAAACAAAGCAAACGACAGAATGAAAAAGGAGATGGTTTCAGATTAAAATTGTTTTTCTTCTTCTTTTTAATAAAGTCTTCTGATTTATTGATACCGCGTAATCATATGGAAACGTTTTTTTTTTTAGTTCTACACCCGACTCACGGAGGTGTGTGCCAATAATGCATTGTCCTACTTCATCGGTTCGAACACTAAGTCACAATAAATAATAATTTTAACATCGAGAGTAACGTAATGTCAATAATCAGTGTATTGAAAACCGAACCTGTCATGTAATTACACTTATAAATTAAATGATCACTGGCAATGTGAACCAGTGGTGGATTACATTTAATCCGCACTTTACTTGCTTGGCCGCACCCTATCAGCATATATATCATGTAAGTTACTGATAACAAAAGAACGCCATAGAGTGTTGGCTAATTCCACTGCAATATTGATACAAGTTATATTTTAGCCTCGGCACTTTGTAATTCAATCTTATGCAACTATCTCGACACTTATTGTGACATTTTCATTTATTATGGAATTTGTCTGAAAATAATTTCTTTCGAAATGTGATGTATGGAATAATCTGATTCCATAGCTATTATTGTATTTGTTTTATATACACCATATTCCTCTAGAGGGAAACAGAGTATCAATCAGGTATATATATACAGGTATATAAGTTTTATGTAAATTGATCACTCAAACTGACGATCTGAAATCGAACGCTTGTTTGTAAATGTTTTAGTCTAAAGTTCTCCTTAAATGTGAGACGATAATTATTATTATTGTTTTATTCCTGCGAATTTGAGTAATTTCTTGTCGAACCCTGATAATTTATGTGCTATAAAGTCAGCACTCGTTACAAGATGTTTATGCTTTCTTCAATGATTTTCTATCACGTGGCCTAAATACAGAGATTGTCACTTGTCCGAGATCATTACGATTGTCTCGCGTTCGAATCTCCTATTATAATAATACAAGGATCCTTCTTTACCATTAATGCTGAATCCGCCATTGTCTATTAGATTCTTAGTCTAATCTGATCATCTCCATAGTACAAATCTTCATTAATTTCCTCCAAGCTCGGGTATTCAAGTGGTTTATTTAAATTTTAAGTTTTTAAGCTTCCCTTTCCTGAAAATGTTAAATCTCATAAAAAATTGTATTATTATTTTCTTTAATCCAGTTCTCATCATTAGAATACTACACGAGAAGATCAAACGTGAAAGCCAGCAAGCTATCACAAAACCCCCGACAGCGTTATCTTCGTTAATTAACTCTACAATCGTATGTTTCAGCGAGATCTTACTCGTCGAGAATAACGTTGTACAACGTAAGCGAAATAGCGAAAGAAGACTTAAGGAAGGGTGAGATTTCGAGAAAGGGATCAAAGAATAGAACAAAGTGGCTAACGGGGACAGTGTTACGAAAGCATGAGTAATTCGAGTTCGCAAGAGCGCTCTCGAATCGTGGCAAGGTGGGAAATTGAATTAGTTGCATCGGGTTTTCAGAGTCGACCTTTACATTAATCTAGAATTCGGAAGTAGAACGAGACATTGTTCGGTTAAGCCGGGTCTTCGATACCGATGCCACCATATACCCCTTCCCATTTCTTCGATGGAAGGAGCTCGAATGTTTCCTGCAGCCTTAGTGAATCGTTAAGTGCATTTCCGGCTTGGCTCGGCCCGGAAGAGGACGCGTGAAAGTCGATCCTTGGTGACTACGTATTTAAACAACGAAACCGCTCACCCTACCCACTGGTGCACTCAGATCTCTGAGTGCGAGCATGTAATCGATATTGCATTTTCGCGAAGGTGAGCGTGCGATCGAGGGCCTGGGAAAAGTCATTGCGAGACCAAGTATAATATAACGCCGAAGGCCGTTGCCGAGCCGCACCGTTGAGAACGTTGGCATTTCGCTCCGGAATTATATCTCCATTATATCAACTTACCAATATCAGATCGACGATAAACTGGACGTTCTCTTATCGTTCTGCGCTCCGTCGGATATAGAATCCCCCCCCCCCCCTTGCATTTGAAATCTGTGAATGAATCGCTATTAACTCGAAAAGCGAAGCTGGGATCGTTATCTTTCTACTGGGTTATCGCGAATTCGATTTTTACTTGGTTTTCTTTAAGCTCTTTTCGTAACGAGTGAAACGAGAATGCGTGTAAGTTGTAAAAGGGACAAGTTCGTGCCAGCGTTACCTGGATGAATCGGAGCGCAACAGAGTCATAAGGGAGATAAAAGTAGACGCTTTTTGTACTCTTTTATAAAAAGTTCGCAGCGAACGGTAAATTCAGTCATAACGTTTTATTTTCTTAGATGCTTCTTCAGCATCTTATTTTTTCATGCAGGTTTATATTTGAAGATGACGTCAGTGACGAATAATGACTGACACGTATCATCCTTCGTTAATATAGGCTTTTAATTTTATGCTGTGAATCGATACTAGGTTCGGCTAGACAGCCAAATGAGAAATCGTGCAACGTACCGCAGTCTAATACAGTTATTACCAATTATTAAACGCTCTACACTTAGGAATATCTGAAGCCATCATCAAATTTTCATTAGAAAACTGAGAAAACTCTCAACTCTTGAGCTATGGAATGTTTTATGAATTTCTACGAACGATGTCGGCGCTCGAATATAATGCTGATGTCATGCAAATGTGAATTTTCAGTCTCTATGTACTAGGCAAATAAATAGGTCATTAATTCAATTAAATTCATATAAAAATCATCGATGTATATGACGCTTATTCACGAAGCCATCGGATCTACTTTGCAGTAAAGAATTATGTCACTCCTCTAAGTGTTCATCGCCCAGAAATCTTCAGGAATATATCTGGTATTTTGGGAAAGTTCGCAAACCTAGAGATGACATGATTGTCGATTTCTACTCGTTACGCGGCTTGAAAAGTGTCGACAATGAAGAACAAATACAAGAAGTGAGCGACAAATTGAAGAAACGCGCTTTAGGGAAAAGACCTTCGGCTTTAATTATTTGCGTCTGTCGCGTGGCCCAGCTATTTCGGGGGAAAATATAGACTCGCCGGGTTTCAACGGGGCCCCCAGTTGACTCTTCGCTCGACTTGTCGAGCTGCCGTTTCCTTGCGAATAGTACACGACATCCGCCCCGAAGCGCCCTGGAGCTTTTCTCTTTTTTCTCCTACGTATCTTTGTCGGTTCTTTAATGGGTCGTGAAAACCCAAAGGGATTTCTCGAAACCTACGCTGGTTTATGGCTGCAGCAATATGTACGTGCTTCACTTAGATATATTGTTCTGAAAAGCCTCTCGCTGAATTACACGGAGAAAACCAGATAATGCAATATCTCGTAACCATCAAGAATTATTGTTAAGCCAACGGACGTTTTCTATTACCGGATTATTACTCAGATTTTGATTGCAGAAACCCTATAGTATAGAATATATATGTTGTTTAGTTTTCTTAGGTTTCTATTTTTTTCATTCAGTGGTAATATGAACGCCGAGAGAAATTTATTTATTTATTTATGGACCAGATGTTTCTTTACATGAAATTCTACATAGTGCAAAGATAACAATATAAAATAAATAGACACAACAGGGATACTTCTTTTTAATTAGAAATGTACATTATTCCATACTCACTTGAGCGGGAGGAGATGATAGTATAAACATAATTAATCTTACAGGTCGATTCTCTAATAGACATTATTCTCTAATAGACATTAGAGAATCGACCTGTAAGATTACTAACACCTCCTCCCGCTCAAAAGCGAATCATCTTATCTAAGATATCGCATTGTTTGACCATAAAAGTGGATAAGTAAATAATTAAGATGTAGGAGACTCACTAAATATGACCTTTCGGTTCAACTTTCAGCTGTCGAATGTTCAAACAGTCATGAATATAACTACTTCAATTAGACACGATTCGGAATTTGAAGCGATATTTTTAGAATTATGATTGTACCAAATTTGAATCACTGTCTGATATCGTGCCTCGAGGGTAGATTGAGGTCGTCGGAATTTTCAGACTAATTCACCTTACCTTTGCATCATAAGGCTTTATTTTGCGTACGCTCGTAAAGTATATACGTTGCACATCACTATCGTGCAGCGAGGTGTTAATTTGAAAGCGAATGAAAGTTTCGACGGTAAGACTCCTTACCGCGATGTGGCCCAAGCTGAACGTTTTCAAAAGGATATCTGGCGTCTTCGCCGTAATCGATTAGAGATGAAATGCGTATTTAATTGCATAAAATATCTTGGAAGAATTCGTATTCATGGAAAAGTAATTGTTTAGGGAAACTGAGTTTCATTTCGAGATATTCGAGTTGTGTTTGTTTTTGCCGAATATTTTGGACATAATTCATTACTGATAGCTTTCCGTAAGCAGTGTCCATATCATCTCGAAATTTAATTTGATTATTGACCAAATTGAAAATGGAAAGTACATTCCGTGTGCTGGTTTTGGCTTTGGTATCGTTGTAGTTTAACTGTCATTTTAGGGAAACTTTTGTGAAACAGCCTGTTTTTGTGGAACATTTGAGAAAGAAGTAAATTTACAAATCTTGTTTTAAAAGAGATAATTTTGAGTTGAAAACCGGCGAGTAACAAAGTTACGTTAAATAACGACAGTGGCTCGTTTTGGTGGACCACGGGGCTTCGTTGTGTATTCGAAATCCGCTTCAGAGGTAGAATTTCACGGAAACTTTTACTTGTCGGGAAGCTATAGAACTGCACAGCGAATCCTTTCGCTTTCTGTATCGTGGAGGAATGGATGCGTGGCATCGACAGAAATTCACAAACATGACGGGCTAAATCTGTATTCAATCAGAATAATATATCAGGTTCACAATAAAGACCTATAAACGTGTAATTATAATTCCATCTGCTGTTGAATTCGATCCGATTTAGCATAAATTAATGCATTTCAAATGCGTTTTCGGAATTTGTAACGAGCAATAATACCCAAATTTAGCTATGATCTTCTCAGTGTAGTATGAGCCTAACAATTTGTTGATCGTTTGTTTGAAAGAAAAATTTATCACTTTAGCAATGTCATGTTAGAAGTGTTCAAATAATGTTATTATCAGAATCAGGTTGACTAGTATATTATGGTATTACTTTGGAGCTATGGACATAAGGATTCTTTCACATAAGGATTTGTCACAAATTTCAAACAAATAGTCTATCAATTCTAGCTCAGGTATACAATCCTGCTCAGCAGATCCCGTTCTTAAAATCTTTAGAGAAAGCTTATCACATTTCAAACAGCATATTGGAAAACTTATGGTTATTCATATACAGGTGATAGTGGTGGACCAATAAAAATAAGTCCTTTGATGATCAGATTCGAGTGTTTCGAGTGCTCAACGTCACCTAACGAAGGTTTAAAACCTTTGTTATTCTTAGAACGTTTCAGTAATTTGATGATAAAACATATATATCTCGCAGCAATATAGTATAATAATTTTATTTGCTATCATAAGTTTAAACATTCAATGCGATGCGCTTGGGTCTACTACTTCCAATTCGACGAAATGCTGTATCCACCTTAATTACGAATGCATACCTTAAAACGCTCATGAATATTTACTAGGATATTCAAAACAACAGGAGTCTATCGGGAATACTTCGCGAGCAATTGACTTTCGTGACTCTCTAAATAAATAACAATACACTTAGCTGGTGAACTCGATCATACACACCGGCAAATGAATCGATTGCGTTACGCGGAAACAGACACCGCCGTACATTTCGCCCGCACGCGATGCATTACGCCAAGAAGCGTTAGCTGCATGATTCAGGCGATGGGGTACGAGAATACATTACAGCGTGACGAACATCACCCGGCGCACGTGCGGATGCGAGATCCTCCGGCAAATTCGAGAGAGCAGATACCCGAGGAATTATTGCGGGCCGCGTGCCTCTCCGCTGATCAATGCCGTTTAGAATTGATCATCCGTCTTTCACCGAGAAATGCAATCGACAGGGCTATGAAAAGTTTACCCAACCCTCACGAAATTCGAGCCTTAAAGTTTGCCGCTGAAACTTGCCGTCGCAGGCGTCGTGGTCGTCGCGCCCGTCGAATTTCCATCGAGACCGTGCCGAAGAAAGTTCGAGGCGCGCGTCCAAGTTTAAAGGTGAATTTTCCAACCGAGCGAAATGAGAGTTAAATGCTTGTGGTTATTTGATCGCGGCCACCTTCGAGCCTCTCGCCTTCGTTCCTTTCCCGGTGTCGCTCGTGCGAGTGTTCCGACACGGGCTCTTGGCGGTGTTACCACGGCATGTTTTATATAGATATATATACCTATATATGTGTCTAGAGCAGCCAGCACCAGGCAGGCACGCATGTCGGGATTTCGATTATTAATATCGAAGGGTCCCAGGACGTGACGCTCGTATATATCCCCGACCCAACGGGAAGCCGCTGTGAATCGTGGCCTGCACTCCGAATCGATACCTTAGGCTCCATTGTAAACACCCACTTCTTAACATCTATAACCAATGATACGGCCCGGCCTCGTCGATTGACCGCCTCACTGTAGCATACTAGAGATACTACGCTGCAACTTATTTTTTTACACGCTTTTCTCTCACTGCATGAAGTATTTTCACAGAATGAATCAAACATCATGCAATCGGCAATCCTTCTTGTTTACGCCGAGATTGAATTATTTATAATTTTTGCTATTCAGTTAACTGTACGTTCACTAGCGAAGGGAAAAAAGCTTGTTGGTATCGCAGCTTGATTTCTCTTCTAGTATAAGTTGCCATTGAAAGAAAATATGAAAAAATAATTTTCTGTTAATCCCAGATTATTGTTTCTCTTATTCAATAAAAATTCAATGAACAGCTGGAATATTGATGAAATAAATAACCCTCTATATTATTGATAATACGTGCTAATAAGCTTAGTAAGCTAATGAGCAAATAATAATGTTGAGAATAATTTGCCAAGCATTATTGATGGATGATAATAGAAGAGGAAATGACAATGACGACGACTTCAATGTGCAAAGTAAGGTCTATAAAAACGATGGCATCAGTGATGACAATTACGACGAACTAGAACTAAGACAAAGTGCGAACCTGTAGTGGAAATAATCAAGTCGTAAGCTTGTCGAAATCAGATATTGCTTACGTAATAACAAAGATAACAATGCGAGATGCAATACGAGTAATCGATCGATCAGATTGAAGACTGAAGAAAACACAGTGACTTGTAGCTTGTCAATTTCCCTCGATTATAGAAAGTGTCATCAAGATGAAACGTCACATTGAAATCCGAAACATTTGAAAGAATAAACATGCTCGAATGTAAGGGGTGTTGAATGTTTAGCGTAATGCATCATCGTGAAATGCTTTTTGCTACCCAATTATTGTGCTTTTCACATTTAGCATTCGATACATAATAATCATTTAACTTTAGTTCGCTATATTGCTTAACCATATTTTCACCCCTAGATGAAACAAAATAATGTTAACGATTGTTTCCTGGGGTCTCGTCGAACATTAAGTTACCTACTTCTGAGAGCAAATTCTCGCACGCGTTCTCGATTGTAGCATAAAATATTTTCCTAATGGTATACCGGCCAATATAGCTCAGAACCGTTATATTCGCATGGTGCGCATTTATTTACGAGTTACGGAATTCCAACCGCGATTGTAGATTCGCATATTTCCCTTGAATAAATGATACTTTCACCTGCCAGAAATTGCTATTGTTTCTCAACTCGACAACGTATCTATATACTAACTGCGACATGCTGCGCGATGCTATATAAAATTTATGTAACAATTTCATACGTCTATATATTTCAAGTGATAAAACTATATCGGTTGATGGTTGCTTACTCCCTTCGTTCGCTCGAATTTACAGGTGAATAAGTTCCTAATCATCATGATTATTTTACGCTCGCCAGTTAAAATTGCGAATAAAAATCACTTAAGTGAACGCGATGCACCGTCGACAATCTAATATTTACTACAATTTTCAGATCATCCGTTTTTCGAGATCCGTTCCCTTACATAAAAATTAATTTACTTTAAAATTGCAGAATACGAGGTGTAAAGTTAGAGTTGCTTTCCAAGAGAGGAAAAGTCATTGAATTTAATGTTTGGAAGGCACTTTCAGTACATTTCAATAAATTACTACTAAATTACACTAGGATATCTGTAATGTTTTTTTTTTTAATTCAAATGATTAAAACATTGAAATTTAAGTCGACTGAAAATGCTTAGTTAAAAGTTAAAATCAGTTCGAAAGTATGATCTCACGTAGATTAGATTCAAGCAGGCCAGGCTATTTTCAATCTTTATTCGAGAAATCGTAACCACACCGCAATCGAGACAATTTGATTAAACTGATTAGATTTAACAAGATGAGGATTATGAAGCTACTCAAATCTACGATCTGATAATGTACGAGTACAGCTAAAAGAATTGTCGAGTGCTGTCCTTTGTCTCGTTTATTATAACCAATAAACAGATACATTTTTGGCCAATCATGGAAAACTGTCTATAGATTTTATGGATCTACTGTCCGGAATAGATTTCGGAATTTATTGGCATATGAGCATTTAGTTTTATATAAATGGACGAGATCTAATTTGTTGCCAGTTCCGATGTGAGATTAGAAATTAAAAAGTTTTGCCCTCAGTCAAACTTGATCAAGTCATATATGTGTAACTTGACCCAAGGACACGAAGTACAAATAATCCCATTTCCAGTTACGGAGATCGTCATTTCGCGGCTCGTCAACGCTGTCATTGACGACCTCTAGAAAAAGCGGCTCTGGTGGATGGTTTTCATCGCCTGGGGTGAACACTAAAAAACACCGCGGTAGACAGAGAGGAGGAATGTCTTTTGTTTGTCGGGAACAAAGCTGCATCACACAACGAGTCGAGGTGGCGGGAAGCTGGGTCGACGTTGGGAAACTGCGGCAGGGAAAGCGACCGGCAGAAGGGCGAGCGGACGTGGCGGCCCAGCTTTCCTGGGTAAAGAGGTTAAAGGGTGAACAGTGGGTGAATAGCGGATCGTAGCTGCGATGAACGTTCCCGGGTCCGAACCAGTAGGCACACGAGGAAGCACTGACGTTGCTAGTGTACCTCAAGGTCGATGACATTACGCTTTTAATTAGCGCGCAACCGCGACTGCAGGTATGTATGATTTAATGCGGGCAGTGCGAGCAGTCACGCATTCTGCTGTAGCGACGACGTATAATAGCAATCTTTTTTGAATTAAGCTTGGAAGGCCGTGGGCATATGTAAAGTGGAATACATTCGGCGCACCTTCGAGCGCCGGTTGTTAAATCGACCATATAAGATTTCACTCCGCGCACAGGAGCGCCGCAAGGGCCTTCCACAGGGCGAAGCAGGCAGGGGAGGCGTTATCGCGATTTGCACGTGCAGCTAATGTCACTGACAATTCATCAACGAGCGCTGATATGAACTGTACGCCTCGTACCGACCGGGCCTCTTAAAACGGCGCGTTAATTTCTTAAGGCACCGCGCGAATCTTAAGAGGGAGATAATGAATTTCGCGAACAATGGGGAAAGGTTACGACTACGGAATTCACTGCGCTCAGTCAGTATATTACTTCATACCCGCGGGACATGCTTAAGAATAATTGATAAGGACTTATTAACGATATAATTCCTGCCGTTGTCTGCTGCTGCGCGTTGGTCAGATAAAAATAATGTCGCCCGCGCACAAAGTCCCACGATTCGTAATTCGTTTTAAAGTTTAGTTAGATTAATGTAGATTACGGCTGTAAGCTTGCAGGGAACACTCATTGTTCTGCGTATTTTCTTGAACAAGTTAGCAAAAGTTGAGTTTCGCATTTCATGGAGCAGAACGGACATTTACAATATCTAATTAATTAGGAGTGTTGTGTTGTTTACTTCAGCGTTAAGCCCATTCCTGCCGAGTAACTGTACGGAACACTCTGGGACCGTTCTACTGGAACTACAGTTCCAGAAAGAATAAATATCGTACGCCGGACTGTTAAATTAAAAACTTTGTGCTTTTGCCATAGCAAACGAAAGTTCCGAATCAAATCTGATTGCCTTCCTTTTGGATCCAAACAGAAACTATTAGAACGGAACTAAGCGAAATGTCGACTTGTCAATCAGAGCAGATGTAACCGAATTAGCTGGGATCAAAATTTAGCGGTTTTCAACAAATAAGGGTACGTATCATTTGGTATGGTCTTAATTTGCAAGGAATCAAACCTTAAGTCGCGTTTAATAAAATTTCTATTTCAATAACGTATGAAAATCGAATAGCAGGTGTCGAATATTCAATGGCCTTGTTGCATTTCATTCTTCATGATATAATTTATTAAGTTTGTAAATCGTTCGTGATGTACATTGATACCAACCAGTTCACAAGTGAATTTGTCACTTTTATAATTAACACTTAATTTATAAAACATTGTAACCGACAGGTCATCTATTCAATTCTCGACCAAGTGTACTAACAGTCGTCGCCCGTATTGTGTAACCTTTGTGTCACATTATAACTCGGCAACATTTTACTTATTACCTAATTAACTGTGATAATCTATTACCATGTTTGCATTGCTGTTACGCGTTTTGCATTAAAAAGATACATTGATTACGCGTCATTTTACATATATATTTTGATTTCCCGACAGCGACATGTTAATTATCGAAGTGCTCATTTCCGGATGATGGATTTGAAATCGAAGTATCTTCATGCGTGGAATGGACAGAATTTCTCTCCACATTTTGTTGACATAATTTTTAAATCGTCTTCGAATAAACAATTGATCATACATAACAACAACATTTACTGACGTAGTACATGTGAAAGAATATTTACTACACTATTATTTTACTGAAATGCACAGTATAATGATACTCCTTCCCTTATTAAAGAATAATAAAAGAAGATACAAGCGCATCATTTTGTTTTAGAAAAGCATTTATTTAAGATATGTGTTACATTGTACAGATGGTGCCGACAAAATGCGATAGGGACGAACGAATGAAGAAATGGCAATTAGTCCATTTTAACAATCGGTCGGTCTATAACAGTGGCGAAGGATCAAAGACGCATCGCGTTTTTTAATTGTTTCAGATGTGTACGCATTTCATCGAACTCGTGGAAAAAAATTCCCCGTTTTTCCAATCGCACAAATCGTTTCAACATTTATATACTCTCTTCCAGTCGAAATGTGACTTTCGACGCAACCTCCCGCGATTTAAGCTCCAGCACGTATATCGCCAGACAAATCCATATCCCCGAATTCTGGCCGGGATATGCCAGAAATACCGAAATACAATTTCACTTTGACGTTGCGGAGAGAAAACTTACGTACACTCAGGTGCACGATAGTGTATGCACGAGCACAAAGATATATAGTGTCAATGCGCGGCTAGTGTGTGCCGCTTTTATTTCCCTTTTCCCACCAATATTCGTCGTTATAATTGAATATCGCTTCTGCGGCCTGGCAGATCCGCAAAAGTTTCATTCCGAATGTTATCGGTTTTGATGGGAGCGGTAATGCTATATCGCGCGAGCGAACTAACTCGCCACTTTTTATACTACGTAATGTATATATCCGTATCGATCTCGGCGTACACACACTCGGCGTAGAGACGATTGCACTCGTATCGTTCAACGACTCCTCGACTCAACGGCGAAAAGTTACGCGCCGCTCGCCTATAGAGCATTACGTTAACAAACGTAAGAAGACCCTGCATTTGTTCTCTCGCGCAAGACGGTCGATCGCTTATTTATTTATTACATTTCCGAGAGCATAAAGAGGGGGAAACCACGGACTGCGTCGCCGTCGCGACGTAACGGCGACGTATATACGCATAACACGTTCCACAGTTTGACACTTTTACGAGAGCCTCGTGGCGGGTTTCTACAGATTCAAATGCCAAGTCGTCTTCATTTTCTAATGTTCTTTATAATACGATTGTTATTTTGAAGGATTAAATTTAATTTCCAGTTTAATGCATCACTTCGGAATTTTCGAAAAAAAATCCTAATCACTTCCATAAGAAGAAGAGTCTTTACGTAACGCTCTGCACTGTTTTCCATATATAGACTATACATATTTTTCTTGTGCTGGGCGTTGCGTAAAGTTTATCGTACCCGTTCGATATTCTGGTGCGACGATTGAAAATCGGAAGGAATTTCAAACCAATATCTCATCCTGACTGAATGAATGTGTTATTATTGAGGAACGAGAGTGACAATAAATATTCAACACTTCATATCGGCAAGTGGGGTGCTTTTATCTACCATTTTTAGCCTCTATTTCTTGGAATGAAAGTTTTGTGTAAATACAGAGAGAATATTTAATGTATAAATATAGTTATTAATTTGGTCAGCGCGAGATAGAATCGAAAATCGCGCATATCTCAGAATTTTTTTTAATTTCGTTGTAAAGTCATAAAAGAAATAGTGCAGGTCGAACAGAACCCATTGCCCCTGAAAGGGTTAAAAGCATTATGCCATTAAAATTTCCTTTACTATTACTTGAAAAATACGACACGTGTATACAGTCTAGATTTACTCGGCGATTACGCGGGAAAATTGCTTGTTTCTGTCCAACATGGTAATTGTTTCCTCGAAAATTTAAAAATAATTTCGTTTAGCACTCTTAATATCTTAAAAACACTTGCTAATTTCATTGTAACCTCTCATGACATATTTTCCGATATTTTTTGTAATTTTCAATAAGAATAATTAATATAATAATTGACGTAATCAAGTTAATTATTTGATCATATGCCTGCTTGAAAATCAATAACATTATATACGAATCATACATCGTGTAAAAAAAGTCGTGTGTCATTGCGAGTACCACGGCACGACAGTTAACATTATGTAAAATATTACACGAACTTTGTTGCAGTATAACAGTTTAAATGAAAGCAGACACGAGATTTCAAGTACATCAAATGTAGGACAATTTTATATTAAAGCTCTATAGTGCCTCTAGATAGTGTTTCTGGTTATTATATTATTGCATTCGCTACTCGAAGCAGCGATAAATAAGTCTTACCGTGCATATATCATACCTATAAGAATAATACTTTCATCTACCGTATGATATTATGTTACGCGTAAATTATAAATCACGTAATCAGGGTTGAGCAGGCAGGAAGTACATTATTTTTCCGGGCCGAGGGGCTGCGTTCTTATCCAGAAAACGTTTGCACAGGGCGTAATTTATTTGAATTCGAATGGATATTTAATTTCACCCCGGAATAAGTAATTGGTTCTCGTCAAGAAAATGTTAAGTGCATGAAACAATATTTATCGGATTCTACTCTTTAGACCCTAGGAGTAATCCATTAGGATGAGCTGTCCAAATTAGAGTGAACTTTATTGCGTGAAATTTAAATGTGGAAAGTAAAAAGATCTAGGTTCATTTCTGTTCACTCATTTATATTTGCTTGGTAGTGTGACCGACATGAAATGTTATTCCTTTGTATTGCACTTGTGGTTGTATCTTTTCGGGTCGATAGTGTAATTACAATAGGTAAAAAGCTTTGAATCGACTAGATACTTAAGCCCGATACGTTCATCACGCGCGACACATTAATGCGGTAGGTACTATATTTCAATAGTGTCTTAAATGGCACTTCGAATTCCTTGTCTTATGATTTCACACAAGCTTGACGAGTTATTATAATTAACTTGACATATTTTTCAGTTCGAAAGGAGCTTTCGAAATATCGCTCTGCAATTAAAGTGTCATATAAATTGACTCAAAGTAAAATTTCATTCTACCAATAGGGAATAATTCCCTATAGTTATACTTTTAGAAATGAAATGTTTAAGTTATCAATTTTTGCGAATGAATACAGAATATACGTTCCAATTAAAAAATATTTGTTCTCCGGGCAATTCCCGCTACGTTCACATTTACCAAATTTGAAATGTACATATTGTACGATAGGCCAAATAAGACGGCACACATAAAAAGTTCCTCTGCAGTTTGTAATTTAATTCGTGTTTTAATCGAATTAATTAATAACTGACGTAAAACCATGAGTGTATGCTAAAGGAATATTGTGGCGTATGCAACATATATAAATTTAATTAAATTAAAAAAGAACTATACACATTAAATCATCAAGCGTTTATTTACAATTGCCTTTTTTCTTGTAAATTTTGTTTTTCTATATAAAATATATACGCGCACGCGCGCGCGGGCATGTGTATTTCGAACAAGCTATTCAAAAACAAAATTTACACATCTACATATATAATATTTATTTATTTCAAAAGTGTTATCGAACAATGAACTTATCTTTAATCAATTTGACTTATTGTTATGATTTATTATTTTATTTTTACTTATAAATATATATATTCAATGCAATCCGCATCGAGATTTTGTGCACATGAAGCAATGCACCAATTCGCTCCATCGCGATATCAGACGTCCTCGTAAATCGAAATCTGAGGCAACAGAGCAAAAGGATGTCTTCTGCTCGATTTACTGTGAAAAATATATATTTGAATATAATGAAATGGCGTTGTAAATAAATAAACGCTTCAATTTATATCCAATCTTTATAAAACACTCAAAGTGCAACAAAACAATATCAATTTTAATTTCCATTTTGAATGAAAAGCTCTGTACCTTTATATTAATGGTTGTTCAAACATGAAATGAAAAATATTTGCGTAAATCATAAAAGATCTATTTTATGTAAAATAAACATTTGATGAGTGCACATTTGTTCAAATTATAATAGAGCATGTATTGGAATTTTTATAAGCTATATAACTTCAAACAATTTGAATATTATTGATTTTCTCAGTAAAATCACAATATAATTTGAAACTTTCATAAACAATCAAATCCATTATCAATATATTCTTTTAGCAAAATTTCATATCTCTACCCCGTAAGAAAAAAATAGGATCTTTTTTAATAAATTATATACAATTGAAATCGTGCAGATTATTTTGTATTTACCGACTATCACACAAGCGCACAGATTCACTAATGTCACTGAGTAATAACATTACAATCACAACTGTAAGGATTATGTTTAACACAGCCCTTTTCTTAGATAATTGAAGTAGGCATTGTGTCTGATATATTAATGTCGAGATTAATGCGTGCTATGAACGTAAGATTGATAAGATATATAAAACTTAGGATTTGAAAATAACTACGAATTCAACGACAAATTCACGGTTCGCAAATTACATACTCTAAAGTGTTTTCATGCAAGATCTATTAGCGACATTCTGTAATCGAATTGCGAATTCCGCCTTACATAGTATCCATAGTTATCGGGTCCAATACATTTGAAATTATCATAAATTTTCATGGCTATCGAACAATTTCAGGGCGGTCTTAAAAAGAACAAATTTTCTTATCGAATTACAGCGAAAAGCACTGCACCAATTCGCCCGATCGCGATACCGGACTTTCTCGCCAATCGAAATCTGAGCCAATGGTGCAACGGGGTGTCTTCTGCTCGATCTAGATTTGCGATCGGGGGGAGTGGCCAATTAAGCCGCAAAAAGGCGAAGTCGATATCGGCGATGACATTACCGGTGGAGGAGGTGGGGACCGTGATATCGGCTGCGGTAATATATATCGCCGGGACGAGCGGACAAGGGTCCTCCTTCGCGCCATTATCAAACTAGTTAACTCGTTCCCGGATTAACGAGCTTGCGGAAACGCGAAGCATTCTCCGATAGAGACGGACTTTGCCACCACTTTCAGGGCGATATACATTAATGAATTCGCCACTTACGCGCGTAACCTACCAGTACATCCCGTATCCGAGTTATCGATTCACTGCACCGCCGTAGCACTAGACTTGTTTTTACTTACAAATCCCGTCATACCGTACCGTCGCCGCGTCGTCGAATCGTTACACCGTTATCGCATACACAAGTCCAATTAAACGCACGATGGATTCGCCCGTATATGTGCCATGGCGAGAATTTACCATCGGGAAGGTACCGGATATAGAAGCATCGAGTTCTTCCTAACGAGGGTTGCGCCGAAAGAACCTGCACTGCGAGAGTAGAATTATACTGTCGCGCACTCGCCGATATTGTCTCTCTTCCTCTGTGTGGTGGGCTACTTTTTATACTGGCTCATATCGTGCAGATTTATCAAGATCCTATTATGTAGTCCCCGCTCGAACTGAGCAATTTCATCAACGTAATTTACGTACTCGGCGGATTTTCATTAAGAGAGACCGACACTTTTAATCTCACTTGGGCAAGCCACGAGGGCTGTCGACGAAAGCCAAAGTACAAGTAAGAGAGGAAAAAGGAAGTATAGATGCGCGGAAAGAATGGAATTTCCACGGGACAAAACTTGGAGTTTACCAGTAGGTATCAGTTCAAAGCGAGGGTGCGAAAGCACGACACGAGCCAGAGGCAATCACGCGAGGGCGGAAATTGCATTTCATCTTTTACGGCGATGAATACACGAGCTCAGACTATTTTCTGCACATCAGTCCGCGAGCATTTCGTCCGACAACTGGGAGATTATATTGTCATGTAACACGTTTTCAATGCGAAGACGGAAACGCGACGACGTACCTGCACACGTGCGAATCTCAGCATGCACACATGTACACAGTGGGGCATCGCTTTCACTCTTTCAAGTCGGCGTGCGACGACGACATCCTCGAGGTACGGCGAATTACTCTTCTCGGATCTTTGCCTTTTCGCGAGCCCTCGTTGCTGGTATCGTGGGTGCAGGTGTTTGTCTGCGTGCACCGTGCTTTTCGGTGTTTGATGTATTACGTACACGAACACTCGCGCGATTGTACATGCTCTCGCGTAATTTCTACTTTGCGTAAAGCCGGATATCCGTCAAAGAAGATGCAGTGCCTTGCTCGCGGTCGTGGCAGCTCCTCGTCACTCTACTAGGAGATTTCTAAAGTTCTATTGGTAAGAACCTCACGCATCGTGAAGACTTTCTATTAGAGTGTCGACTAAACTTACGTCAACCGCATTACAGACGAACCGCTCCCTCGTGGTGTCGACTCGTTTATTGACATGGAATATTATTCCCGTACCCGCGTGTGATCGATCAATGCGATAGTGACCTATACTGGTGGCCTACAATGGCAATGTTGTAAAGGTTATTTGACAAATGTCATTTATATTAAACAACTATCTGTTAAATATCTTACAGTCAATGTTTGTCTATGACGATATAATAAAAATTACTCATCAATTCGACGAGTAGATCAATTTTGACATGGATCTTAGCCTTATTTAATAATCTTGCTAAAACGTGATTACATCACGCAATTTTTACAATGTCGCGTGGAAAACAATATGATTTAATGTTAGTGTGGGATTTCACAGTCGTATTTCACAGTATTATCATAAGTAATATTTACCTCGTTATAAATATATAGGACTCAGCAGTGCTCTTTATAATAGCATGAAACATGGAGTTAATGTTACAGAGGAAGAGTATGACCTTACAACCTTTACATTTCATATTGTAGTAACTTTAAAGCAAGGTTACAAAGTAATAACTTCCGAGTCACTGGCATCACAGTACACTTGACGAACATCTACGATTGTACGTTTATCATTAGTATAATTTTCTAAATGAAATTATTAAGTTCTTCTCGGGAATGAAGTTGTATAAGAATAAGAATCATTAAAAATGTATTCGCGCAACAAAAGACACAGTTTTTGAAACGTGAATATATATTATAGTTACCAAACAAGTCATATTTTGTATGAATATGTCATAAAATTAGTTGAGACTATAATTTGGAGACTTAAAACAGTCAGCTGGTTAAACTATTTCCTACGATATTCCAACTATGACATATTTTGCCTACGCGAAAAACTAAGATACATGTATAAATTATTCTTCACCGCGTACTTTGAACAACAACAAAATAAATTATTCTAATTACTTACGTTAACTGCAGTGCATTCAAAAACACTAAAGTTCTTATATATTCAAAACACTGTAGAAAAATGTGCATCTTTATCGACGCAATCTAGAGGGAAATGATCACGAGGAGGACCGCCTTGCCGTTGACTTTTATGATGCCTGACACAGCGGCGAATCGATTCGTTTCGTGTCCCAGTTGCATTTGCGTATAGAATTTGCTTAGGCAATGAATTCCATCGCATTAAAGACGGAAACTTACTTGCGTGACCCTATTTTTGAAAACTCGGCCCGTTGATGTATCGCATGTACGATAATAAATTGAACCCGAGAAGAAATTTGCGAGGCCCTGAACCGAGGAGTCGACGTTATTGAACGCAACGGAATTCGATAACGGAAAGGGCTGACATTGAATGAGCTTACATTGTTTAAATTTGGTGTGTTTTTCATATTATTGACGTGAATTTTTACTCATTTTATTCGAAGTAGGCTGTCAATTACTTAATTTTTTATTTAGGTACTGGTGACAATTTTATTTTTCAGCGTCGAAAACGTATATATATATACGTTTTAATATATCTATGTACTTTTTTATAAAAACAAATACTGGCCACATTCGAGTTCGAAATATCCATAACTTGCTTTTCATTATAATTTCCGCGTTATCGTACCATTAATACGTACCAGTGCTTGAACACGATATAATTGCGCAAAATATTCGCGTCGTGCTGACGCATTAACGGCCTTTCCCCGCATATCAATTAATTTAATTAATTTTCATATATAATTCCAGCGCCTTTCCTTACACAGTAGCGAGGACACCTGCGCGTTCAAGGGTATAATGTCGACGGAAACTGTGTTCATCCGGAATGAACCACGAAGGCGGCGGTCAGCAGCGGCAATATCGTAATCTTTCCGAGCGTGGAATGCAATTATTATCGTCACGCGTGGGCGACCGTTTGCGGTCGGACCGCGCCTACGGCATAAAAATCACGGGGTTCATTATCAGTGCAGCAGCCGAGTTTTATTGTATCAACTTTATTAAAACAAAGTTTTCCCAGCATCCCGAACTTAAGCAGCCAGATCGCCGTTAAGAAACTCGGCGGCAAATAATACGCAGTTCCATTAAACTTTCTCCGAGTACGAGAGAAGAATGAGCAGCGTTCGCTGCAATACTAGAATCTTGCTAACTTTGTATATTATGCGCTGGAAAACCTAGTTTTAACCTTAGCAAAAATAGCCCGCTCGACTTTATCACTCAACGACACGATGCAATTCGAGCGCAAACTCGTGGATTATTGCCTCCTAAGTTGTCCGCCTAATAAACTCGTTTCACGTCCATCGCGGTTAGTGCTGATGACGAACATGGCTCTCGAAGTTGCGATGCAAATGCAACAACCGTGCCTGCCGCGTCGAACGGCTTCTCTATTTTCACACTGACCTCTCCCCCCTTATTCTCTCTCTCTCTCTCTCTCTGTTCCTCTCCTTCTATATATCGCTTTCTCCTTTTCCGTTTGCTCGACGCGTAAACAATGACTTGAATACTCCAAACACGTGTTTACGATAATATTTAGATAAGCTTCATTACGTAATGGGCGCGTTATTAAAGTATTATCGCGCGAATAGCTATATAATACTTATTTAACTAATTTGATGTTTTATCTATTTATTTATTTATTTATTTATTTAAAAGAAAGAGAATGTCACATTAATAATCTAGATATCGCTTGCGCGGAATTTTCCGATAGAAAGACCATATCCACATTTTGTCGAAAACTGAACGTAGTACGCAAACGCGAATGTGCGACGCAGAAGCGACACGAGGCTACGTGCGTATTAATTTCATTTGGTAGTGAAAGAAACAAAAGGTCCCATGTAGCATGCTACATACATTACAGACGAGACGAGATGTAAAAAATGAAGTAACAGGCCAATTTACGGCGTGTAATGACATCCTCTTCCAACTGCTTTCAGACGTGCTAAATGCGGCCACGCAGATGCACATATAGTCGACGAATATCGTGCTTTGCATACGCAATCGATGAGTATTGATTTCGGCGAGGGTGACAGTGTCAACGAAGCGTTTGCACCGGAACGTAACGATATAAGAAGAAACTGATGTAGGGTCAACTTTTTTTTATTCCATTATAATCCATGAATATTAGACTCTGCGGAATGTCGTGACTCAAATGTGGAATTACTCATAATACATTAATTACTTAATTAATAATTAATACATTAGGCGTAAGTAAAAGTTTGGAGTTTGGACTTTTTACTGCGTCGACACCCACTTCAATTACTCATGACGTCAGGTACATTGGCTTCGTTATACCAGCGCTTCTTTACGCTCGTAACTTTTCATAGCCAAAGTTAATTTTTTGTGAGACGCACATTTTTCTAAGATAAATTTCAATTTGCTCGACGGATACGACCCCGCTATGATATAAATGGTTACGCCAGTTTTTTTATTACTTGCTGTAATGTAACAAACATATATTATACGTTTAGGTCGGCGAGTACTATGAATGAAAGTCAGAGAAATGCTTATGTATCTGAATGTAGAAAATAATGTTTAAACACATTAAAACAATTCTAATTGGATAATTCTAAACGGTGAGGATGAAAAAACGACGATGTAAACGACATGTACAGCAAGATTTACTTAATAAATCGTAATTGAATGTAATATAAGTGTACGAATACTTTTATATCACCAAATGGTGCTTGTACGTGTGCGATTCTATCTACCACTCATATTGTCGCACTATACGTAACCTCAGTAATCAGTGCCTTCTATGGCGCCGTCAGCTCGAGCAAACCATCGTATATGTAACCACCACGAAGTGCGCGAACAATACAATATGTTGAATAGCATCGTAACTAAATTAATGTTGTCTCCTTTATACCTTCGAAGTCTGCATCCGATGCAAGTAGCATCAAACGTAGCGCTACGCACGATTCTCCAACTCCGTTTCGTAATAACGTATGTACATGAATGTAACAATTATAACCGGTAAATGAACGAGAATTGATTAGCTGTATACATACAGTGCCTGGAGGTCATGATGCGGATAAAAGTTTTTTTTTTTTTTTTAACTTACCTCTGTAAATCCATATATGGGACTAATTAGTGACGAACCTCCAAGTCTGAATGAAGCATTTTTATAAAGGAAATCTACTTTGGTCATAATCATAAATGTCACATTAAGAATTATAGTAGATTATGATGGATCCATTCTTGTCCACGACCAGACTATCACAATCTATATATTTATTTTGTTCTAGTCATCCATCTTGTTAATATGTAAATCGATTTGGATCGTTTATTGATTAATTCTAAATTGTTCAGTTCAGTTCAGACGTGGATTTTGACTTGGTGTACAAAGTGTAATTTGACCCAACGAAATAATCATTTATACAAATGACCGATTAAGTTTAGACAATCATGATTGATTAAGTTTTGTTAGATCTGCATGAAATAAATCAGTATCTAAACTGTTAGTATGCATCCATTAACATCATGAACTTTAAAACAAGAATTGTGCACGATCTTTATTGCGAATGATTTTCATTTGGCCAAATATAAATAACGAGAGTCATGCTGAATCGCGCTATAATTACGAGGAGGAGAATATCGAATACCGGTCATTGCATCGATAACTATATCGCCTTTATTTACTCGTTCGCCTTGATTTATCGACATCATTCGGATATGATCTCTCGTGCACCAATAGCGCACTGCCGTATGCAAGTGCGTTCGTGATTTGTAAAGCGACTTTTTACGACGTAAGTATATAGCCAGCGTGAACATGCGATGACTTTTGCCCGGAGGCTAGTCGATATTTCACTGCAGCGCTCAGCACGCTGGAACGGTTTTCGAGGGCTCACGTTGCACCGCATCATTTGCCTTTGTCGAAAAAGTGCCAGCGGTCAAATGCGATGGTGGTATTATTAGCTGCCGTGTTTCGCGCTCGATATATCGATGGGGTCGCACGTGTGCTGGAATTCACTCGTGCGCGGTCATCACTTGGTGGTCATCGCTTTGTCGGTGTCACACGCGGAATGGCGTGAAAATTGTGCGGCACCGGCTTCATGCAGGTAGCCTTGAATAAAGCCGTAATGAGGATTCAACCAGCCACGTCCACGCGGCCGTCCACGAGACGGCCATACTGCATGTGATGCCCGATGGATAACAAAAGTAACGCAATTATTCCGATTACAAAAGTTTCGGAATACCGCCACACTCCTTTCACCACAGATTCGCGGTAATGACGTGTGTATGGCGTGTAACTTGGACGTAACCCCCGCTATGCCAATTTGCGACGCGCGATTGAAACGGCAGCAGCATTATGTAGTGTTGGTTATATGAAATCGATAAACAATAGCGGCTTCTTTATCGGTACAAAATTGTTGTTTGTGGTGTACTTCATTAATATCGATCAGCTTGACGGGCTGAAATGGTAGTTTTGATGTGATTTGCAAAACCTATTAGTCTCTTCACATAAGGTCAATTCTGTGTCGATTAAAAACAAAGCAGATTCTAAACCATATAAACATTTTCGATATTATTCTTCTAATGAACAAGCTCCGAGTTTAGTACTGAAAAAGTTGAATGCTGAAGTTCGACATAATTACATCCAAATCGTTCTGCAACTTTGTATTACAATTGCACAAGGCACATATTCCATTAAATGTCTGTTGTGGCAGGTAGTCATTAAGGTCACCATACATCACTGACAGTTTAAGTCAACCTATGATTATTCTAGTTGAAAGTGGCAAAGTATTCAACACACTGCGCTTGCTATTCGCAACAACGTGGTTTAAGTCCCGCAGTGCTGGTGCATCATACAATCGTTTACATCATGCGCGTTCAGTAAATTGGTGCGAACACGGTTCTTCTTCCACGGATCAAATGTAAGAAGTATCCGAGGCCGTTATATAAGGAAATGTGATTGATATAATCAAAAGTTTAACCACATTCTATTTTAAGCAATTAATTGAGGCGGAGAATTCAACGAATATCATTGAAATAGAATTCTCAAAATTAAGGTAATAAAATATTTGGTAACATGATTATCCAAACATATAGTTATGGCGAATTGTCGTATTTCGTCATCACGGTCGATTTTCTAAGAAATGCCTTGACGGGGAATCGAGAATATGAGACAATTCGCTTTGTTCTCCAGTCCCCCTATCTCCCTACATATATATTATCAGTGATTCATATATCCGATGTATATATGGACTCGTGCACGCCGATATCGCACGTGTCTATATAGGCATGTAGATCTCGCAGTCCTCGTAGATGGTGACCGTTTATATCGACCGAAACATTCCGCTGCCCTAACTTTCTAGCGCCGAACCCCTTGGGGTCATGCCGATGATAAGCTCGACCATTTGTAGCCGTGTACCTGACCCCGAAAACTGAAATATCACGTTCTGTCGCAGCCCGTGGCATGAGGCGCTCGAAATTCCTCTTTTATTTTTCCTTCGGGCAATTTTCGGACGAGGAGACGAAAGGGAAAAGGAGTAGGTGGAAGGTGGGCTGGGAAAACAGCTTACTGTGAGTAGGGAAGAGGTGGAGCTCGACGGCGAAAGCTAAGAGCCGATGATAAAGAAGCGCATCCCTCCACGCTCGTCTCCGTACTGCGGCGATCTTGATAAATCGCCGCTCACCTACCTACTACGTGGGAGGGGGATGAAGCGCGCTGCCATTCTTATCAGCGGACATTATCGGAGTCAATTATTCGAGAGCGATGACCAAGGTCTTCCGTGTGGTTCACCTTCTCCTGCCGGCGCGCGTCCGTGACTCGATTACGCCGTCCACTTGTCCGCGAGGATATGCAATGTGACAAATTGTCGAGGGTAATTAAACAAATTTATGCACACGGTTTACCGCCTTTTAATCTCGATGAACTATCTGTCTTTGATAAAAGATGATTTATGCTTTTAGTGCACGTCCGTTTTCATTCCCTGCCTGTGGCCACGTTTGAACATTTTCCTCGAGATGGATTGAGAGATCGATCGAATTAATCTGATTTCGAAAAGATGTCTGTTTATGAGATTGTGAGGCTCGATTCGCAAGACATCGCAATTATCTTGAAGACTCACTCAAACACTCGCTGATCCGATATATTAATACACGCACTAAAATGCAAGACTTTATTTCACATAATTAATAATCTATTTTTAATACGCCAGTATACTCTTGTACATATCATCCAGTTGATAGAATACATTTTTCCTTTTGCCTTCTTTTAGTAAAAAGGTCAAAATATGTAAAGATTTCTGATTTCTGCTGTGCCCCTCCCTCTATAATAACGTAGGAGACGAGTCCCATAATTGAGTATAAGTTAATATTTTTAATTTACTCTTCATTTGAAAAATATCTTTTAGTGAAAAAGCATCAAATAAACTTGTGCTTTTAATATCACTTTTAAATCTTGTTATATATACATCAGATGTAATTAGCGAATAATGAGGAATACAGTTAGATAATCGATATCATCTACTAGATTTGACTTGTCTTCTGGCACTTTTATCCGGTTCAGGTTTTTGATGTTTCAAAGTAAATTTTGTCTATTTCACGTTGAAACAGAATTCAAATGTGAATATATACCACAATTTAATATTTGATTTAATAATGCGTAATCCGATATTAAGTTATTCACATTGAAAATATTTGCATTCAGCGACGCAAGGATGTAACAAATGTGGTATTAGCTCTTAAAAACTGACTTTCATTCACATTTTAAAAGCAAATAAATTATTTAAAATTTTTGTTTTTACATTAATAATGGTTATTTTTTTTAATACGGTAATATTTAAAAATATTCAGGATAAAATTAATCGGCCATTATTATCAGTTCCATTACTTTTATTTTTTCTACCCTACGTTTCGACAATTAATTGAATTGAATATTATTATATACACGGTTCAACTAAATACCATATCTAGAAATTAATATTTAAAAATGCTAGAATAATTTCAGATAAAATTTTCCTGCTTTTATAACATTTTCTATATGAATGGAATAATTAACATTTCTGTTTGGTGATTATTTACAGTTTTCAGTTATATCTTATCTCTAATGTCTAATAGAGTATTTAACGAAGTTTATCCATTCCGGTCGAATGCTTGTTTGTAATGTAGCTTGTAATCCGGATTTGATAGCGTGGATACCTCATCATAAATTGAGCTTCACTCGTATAAAATATTCATCATTTGCCGATGAAATTCGTGAGCCGGATATTGCACCCATTCTTAAATTCACGTATTACAAATTTTTAATGCATTTACTGATAAATATAATTTTGAAACAGTTTCGCTATATGAAAAGCTATAGAATAAATGGACCGATAACAGTCTATCGATAAAGATCGAACAATTTCTATAAGTAGACGTCCGAGACGGGCAACTGGTTTTTGCGTGATGTATATTCGGAATTTCCGATGATTCCCGCAGGGCCTCATGGAAGGCATCAACGAGAAAATAAATTCCGACATATTATAATCTCACTCTGCCAGGCATCAGCGCCGTTTCGCAATTTTCATTTCAATATTCATTATAATACGCAGCGGGTATATCTCGGAGAAATGATGCGCAGTTTACACAAATCGAAGGTGAAAAGCGTTTCCGACTAGATGGATTTAGCAGATCAATTATGTTAAGTAACGTTCACTTCTTTGTCATTTCTCTCGACAAATGAGCTTGCAGCATCGCGAAGGTGTTTTTCTTCTAAGATTATTTACAATCTATTAATATTTCTGGCAACAATAAGTAAAGATACTAGTTGCACTTTTTATCATTTTACGCTCTTGATGCATAATGTTATCTTTCAGGGTGGTAAAATAGAATCGAACAGTGAGATTTATATGCACATCCAGCAAAATTTTGCTACAGGTGGTTTCTTGTACAATAAATTCTCAGACTGTCAATTTCTGTGTTCTTCATTGATATGCATTAAATACTTTAGTTTGTACGCCCTTTAACAGTGCTTTTGTCAATTCAATAATCCACTTATTCAATGATGAAACACATCGAGTATGGCATTACGGGCGAAATCGACAATTCTTCCCTCGTGTGATTTCCGCCCTAACTGCGATGAGCATCGAGCTTTTAGCTTTGTCAGCGATTTCAAACTTTATCAGGAATTCCCCATCGTGTACTTTTTCACCTTAAAATCCCAGTTGTTCTTAAACAATAGCCATGGAATTTTTGAAACGAATTCCCGTAAAACGGCAGCAGAACACAATTACCGGTACCTTTTGAAAGGTGCGAGATATTTGTCCGGAATTATGTCGTTGAATTTGCAAGGAAAGCGCGTGACATTACTCGATTCCATTACGAGGCACCAAACACGGGCGATCCAGGATAATTAGATCTTGGAGCGCGAATCGCACGCTCGACTGTTTGCGAATCGTGCCGGAAGCCCTATCCTATCGGCATGACACAGTGTTTTGGCGAAAGAGCGAGTTATAAACGGCTCAAGTTTCGCGCCCGACCCAACCAACATACCGGAAATCCGGATTACCGTCCCCGCAATGTATTAGATCGAACTCGCGATCGCGAAAGTTCGACGACGTAAATTCGGAGGAAACGGACTTTACAAGTAGGTGTACGGCCGACCCCCACGCTACTCCTTTATCCGCTAACGTCGTTAATTCACTCTTTTCAAGACATTTCGACGATATTTCTGCTAAACCCGCCGAATTATCAAAAGTTGCTTAAGTTTTTTACACATCCCGTGTATTACAGATAGTTGATAAATCAGTAGAACGATCCATTCGTAATCAGACATCGTGTTCATTCAGAATAAACTTGAAAAAACTAATAAATATATTTCCGCGAAAAAGTGTATATGGAGTGGAAAAATTCCAAGATATAAAAATAGCCTCGGGAAATACCGCCGCTACTCCATCTTAAAATCAAAAAATTTGTTCCACATTAAAAATAAAAATAAACCCGCTTTCCATTATCGACGTCGACATCAATAATTAACTGCCTACTTGCGACGTGATTCAATGCATCTCGAGTTCCAAGTGTGTGCAATTGACATAAATTATCCGCTCTGAAAAGAGCAATTTCGTTCAGTCGCGTGTCGAAATCGATACCGAAATTTCACCGACACGAAGAAGAAAAACTGAGTTTATTACCATCACGTGCGCAGATGCGCCCTACTTTCCCAGCGATTAATCTTGCCAAGGCAAAAATCTCGAGCCTTATACGTTGTAAGGGTCCGTAAACAGAGGATAAAAAAAGCGCAGAAGCGTACGCTTCCGGGCCACCCCAGGGCGGCTGTCATCCGGAGGGACAGGAATTTCCATTCGGCGTCGCGGCGCTCCGTCGGGATGTGTCGAAAGATCGTGCATGGTCTTCCTCGGATTTTACAGTCGATTTTACAGTCGACCGAGAACCGGTAGCACCACGATGTGTAACTACGATTTTACCCGACGTGTTTCCCGGTTCGTTACTTATGCAAATGAGGCGAATTCACGGCGAGACAATTTATGCATTCGTAAATATTGCCGGAAAATATCATCCTCTCCTTCGCCGTAGTAGGTATTGATCGTCCCGCTGAAATCGTGCTGTTAATATAACGAAACGAGAAGCGCGCCTTGTTTCCGCGCCGAAAATCGAAGCACGTCTGAGTCCACCCACCCTCGCCCTGCCATGCCGCGGTCGTAGTCATCGTCGTCGTGCGCGGTATGCATTTTTTTCGGGGACGGACAAAATTGTCGCCTTTTATTAAAAGTGCTCCGGCGATATATTTCATCGCGCGGGACATTGCGATAATCGCCCTGTGCGTTCATTAAGAGCATTAATCAATGTAATTTACTTCGCGGATAATTAATTCGTAAGATACCGAAGAGAAAGAATGAGCCGGGTCGCCGGAAGTGATAAACGGGAAATCCGATAGAGAAACGGCTTTGTGACTTTTTGCGCGGATAGAAAACGAGTCGCGGAAAAAATCGAGATGAAGTACATAAGAAATATTACTATTGCCGTAAACGACATAAGTCGCGCCTTCGATAAAAATTTAACGGCGCCGCACGTGTTGCGAGAAGAATACGAGGCTCGAAAAATCATAAAAGACTGGCGGTATATCAATTTTCGACGACATCTACGCCATACTCAATTGCAATAAGGTTTTCACATTTTTTTATCGTGATTTCGAATAGCGTATTTCCAAACGTTTATTTCGGGTATTTGTAACGTATAATAAATTTAATAAGAAATAATAATACTGACCCCCTTGTTAAAGCTTATCAATAAAGATTTGACTAAATTTGTGACGCAATAATATTTCATAAAATTTGTAAATATACAAACGTCGTACTTAATCGCGATACACGATATACGTTAGAACGACACTAATAAAATACCAATTGAATGATATAAGCCTAATTCGTCAGTGTAAATTGGAGATTTATCACGGGTCACCCTTCATTATGTTTACAAGGGATCACCGCACTCATTTCGAAGAACGATAAAATTAAGGGACGCTCTAAGCGTCGCTACTTCCGTCATCTTACGCAAGTCTATGGCCATAAAGAATTTGTAACATAAACCTATTGAATATCGTTTAATCTACACAACGATAAATTACAATTCTCGACGGAAATCACAAGGAAATGTTCACTATGGTAAAAGGCCATTTTTACCAACTTCCTTTAAAAGGAAATAAGAATATTTAAAATCATGTTTGGGGTATTGTCAAACCGGAAGTATCTATTTTACGAAGAAGACAAATGGGAAAATAAATCCAACTTGCTCAGCTTGTTTAAATTTAGAATAAAAGTAGGCTATAACCTGTCAGCATGTCACTTATTTTTAAATTCATCATAGTAAAAAGTGAGATTAGTTTATGGCCAGGTTTTCAGGGCTTTATCACTTTTAGCACATAGGCCAGAAAAAGTGGGCAGAAACTCGAGTTATTTTCTTATTTCTTATTTACTTTTTTCTTTTTATTTTTCTTTTAATATCAGTAGCATTTGATATTAAGTATTAAAATAATTTGTAAAAAATATGTAACTTTACAACTTCTCGAAAATAAAAATACATTAAATATCAAGTATAACAAAATATTTACGTTAATATTAGTAACAATAAAGTTTTAAAACATTGCATTTCCTCTGCAACGACTATTTTTGTTCAAACAAAGCCTCTATTAATACTTTCCGTTATGACTTCCTTCTTCTATATTGCTAGAACTTTAGAAGAAGATCAGGCAAAGAATCGAGATAACACAAGCACACGGGGTTCTATATTCCCATGCAATATATTTTTCGAAAGTTCTGCGAAACTTTTAAACATTGTTCGTAATAAAAATAAACCGCACAGAAATATTATATCGTATCATACAACACACTTGTTAAGGAAATAATAACATTAAAGAAATATATAGTTATAAAATAGATAAATAACTTAATATTAATATGCCCTTATATCGCGATTTATATTAATTGATCTAAGTTCGTATGAAAACAGATACAAATCTAATTTAAAATCATATTGGTATCTCTTGGTAGTATAATTAAGTATCACATAATAATTTTAAAACGGAACTATATTGACACTCGTTAAAACAACAGTACAAACACTAACATGAAACACTTGTCAAGACCAGAAAATCGATGAGTATCCATTAAAAATGTAGAGCAGTAAATGAATAACTGATGATCGAGTACCTAAAGTAAATGAATATCATAGAAGCTCTGAAGAAAGACTAAAATCTTTGATATTATAATATTATAATTTGTAATATTACAAAACTTATGCACTTAATCTTGGAAAAACTAAAACCATTTTATAGTCATTGGTTCTGATATTTATGGTCCGTACATATGGAGCCAGAAAAATTGACCGGAAAATGTATTCATTTTCTACTAGATCAAAAACCTCCATTTTCAGTAACTTTGACTTTTATACTTTCTTTCTTTCATTTGGAAACACTAAAACTGTAAAAGTAGAAATGTACGGATAGGCAAAGAAATTATAGCCCGTAAGTAAATTTAATGTGATTAAACATGATTAATCTAGTCTGACTGGATCTGACAAGTTTTATTAGAGAACCTGCAAACTTTCTACTGCAAGGAGTAAACTATAGTTTAAAGCAATATTTTATACATCATGCACTAGGGGATGGAAAGTCAGATAGATTCGTAGACATAGACTTCCATTAACGTTGATTAATCAATTAGAAGTTGACTTGACTATTCGTTTATAAGTTTGATAAAATAAGTAAGCCAATCAAAGTCTTAAATTGACAATAGTGAAACAAGAATTTACGCGCAATCTGTACTATATCTCTATATATGATTTTCCAAACTTGAATAGGATTTGATTTCCATGAATCAAACGTAAAACATGACACCGAAAACGTGTAATCGGTATCAAAATCGTTATTACAGAAGAAATAAATCGGTAAAAAGCGGCACTAAATAGAGGTTAAGCGTAATAATAAAATGAAACCTGACAGTTAAAGGCCGTTTGAAACGCATTAATATCGGCCGACCGCGAAAACATCGATAAGCGTCGATAAATCAAGACCTAAGAATAAACACAACGACGTACTCCTTAACGATATTCGATATACATCACTCGACCCCGGGCTTTGCGATGAACCATCGACATCCAATCTCACGCTAATAGATATTTCCCCCAGATACTTTCATCGGCCTCCCTTGAAAAATCACGAATCCTTTCGGAACAAGGCTGCGTGTCGATACGCAACGGTCACTTAAGTTCAAAGGGGAGTAACCTTCTCTGCCCTCTTATTTATTTTCTTCCTTTTGAACCATGACGGCCAGATCGAATATATTTTTCATCGCGAAAATACTCCAAGTCGGTTAAACGACACAAAAGCGACGACGAGCATCGCCTGTAGCGTGTTGGCGTTGTCAGTGGAAGGAATTCTGGTACGTGCGGCGCAGTTTCCCGTCGCGCAATTACTTCCTTCCATCGAGTAGCTTTAACCCCGCAATTCCCAACCCTCTTCTCTCTGCCGTCGTAAAAAGAATTAATCAATTATGCGTCGCGAGCGTCAACGGCGTCGATTCCGCAAGGCCTTTGCTGGAACGATTTTGCTCTCGCGACAGTGTGGTGGGGGGGGGGGTTGTGTTGTTTGTGGGTGGCGGGGGGGGGGGGGGGGGGGGGGGGGGGGGGGGGGGGGGGGGGGGGGGGGGTTATCAACCTCTGAAACCTCCCCACGTACTCGAGTGAATTCCGGTTTTACGTGCGTCCTACAATTGCTCTTTTATCGATATTGCGGACTTTGGTGCCGTTTAGCAATAACGCACCCCCCAACTATAAGCCCGAGGCTGCATGCAAAAGTTTAGCGAACAATGCGGGAATACGTGCGAAAACAAGAAACACGAAGATTCCCTTTGTTTTATTCTCCTTAAATCAGCGACCAAAAGCCAGAGATTTGCCGAGAGATTTTATGAATTTATGCGAAATATGTTTGATGATGTTCAAAGAGAATGTCCGTGCAGAAGAAATTACGAACATTATGGGCACTGTGCTGGGGTAGTGTATTAAGAGAGCGAGAGAAAAAAGTGCTTCTCTGTGTTTGAAATGTCAAGCGTTATGTTGTAGCTAACGATTATATAGCGCATTTTACCTGAATTTCAAAAATAATATTGAATTTACGTACAGTCCAGTTCATCACTATATCCACAGGGAAACTCGCAGTATGTACAGGAAGTGGAGAAAAGTAGATTACTATATAATTGGACATTTTCTAGGTAAACTAATTTTGTACCAAACATCAGGCAGACATCAATTCAGACAACCAAGGATTCAACGGCCCTGGTAGAAAATTTAACGTGGCCTTTCCATGGCCACGGATCCAGAAGCCTCGCCCTCGCCAGGCCATGCCAATTTTTTTACCAGGGGATAGCCCATTTATTTAACCCTTATAAATTTATGTATTTCGGAATAAAATAAATTTATATTAGAATACCAAAAATCGAATTGAAATGATCCATTATACCACTTTAAAGAAAAGTCATGTCACAAAATATCTCCAATATATTTGTTGTCGGTAGGATATGCCGATTTATTGAGAGTGTTTGTATGTGAATCAAATTATGCTTTACGTCTTGTTCGTAACTTTAACACTTTTTTTTAAATTTTATTTTATCGTTAAATTTTTTCATCGCTAAGAGCAAACGTTGATCGTATGAAAGTCATCTCTTTATCAATGCACGCGTGAGCAATTCCTAAAAGCAATGAAAGGATAAGCGAAGGTAATTCATTATTATTATGTATTATAAATGATTATAAAGTGTTGATGGGCATTGAAAGCACCTATATCAATAACCAAAACACAAGAGTAATTAGAAAGGCAAGACAAATAATAATACTCGTACTTAAAAATTTCAATGATATAAAAATAATATGAATGTAATATTGTTAAAAATCACTTGAAAGTGTGGATCAATGGATAACGGCTGATTGAACAATAATAAACCGGTAAATACAGTGTAAGCTGACGAGCAAAAATAGAATTGAACGTATGTCATGTTCACTGAATAGCGTAATAGATACAGGGTTTACAGATGTATCTTTTCCTTCGTTCAGTAACTTTGTTCTTATAGCTCGTAATATATGCTTTTTTTTCATTCAAATATCCATTTCGCTAATTTAAAAAATATAAAAGCACAAAATGTGATTAACGGCGTGAGGTCAGATGAAAAAATATTACTCTCACGAAGCGTAGTAACTTACGAAAAATGCTCGCGGGATAATGAGAAAAAGCTCATTTTGTCGCTTGAGGCGCCTACCAGATGATGATAAAGTTTTCACGATTAATCTGCATTCCACGCAGTGCAATTTGTGCCTGAATTCGTGTCCAAATTTAACGCTTCCTTTTTATTCGAATTGGTCAACTAAGTTAATTGGGAGCTAAAATCCTGAATAAACCAGTCAATAGGCGACTTCAATTGCTGTTTAATTAAGGCTATTTTATAACCTCATATATAACATTTAATTATTTTGTGAAATAAAAAAGCTCATATGAAATAATAATATATAATTACATTGAATTAAATGTATGTTAGTGTATATCTATGTATGTGTGTGTGTTCATCCAAATCATCATTGAACGCTATAGAGGATAATATTCAAGCATGATTTTTATGACTAGAATTAGTCTAATATTCTTGACTTTTATAAGGATTGTGTCGTAGTGTTTTAAATCCAATTGGCCATTACGTAGTTTACTACCGAGAAGATGTCATTGAAACTTTAAAGTTTACTTTCACGTTCAAACTTTAAATAGCCTTAGTTTGCAAGACAAATAATAATCTTGACACTAATTGCTAGAGGCTGGTTGCGTCTCAAATTGCCTTTCTTGATTTCGCTTTTAACATAATTAAAAAATATTATTCGGTCGTTAGTAGGATGATTAAATAATAACAATAATCGACGGCAACGTTACAATGAAATTGTAAAGGCATAAAATGCAGGAAAATATTTTTTTAATGTATACAAAAGTGCCTTTCTTTAGTCTCACAAAGTGTAAATAAATAATGATGGACAATTGAAAATGACAATTTGAAAAAAATAATACTTTCAGCGCCGTAATATACAGTGGAAGTTTCCTTTGTAAGAAGCGTATTTCGCGGTAGATATAGAATTTCGAAAAACAAACTGTAACATTTCAATGTAAAACCATCATACTCCGGAATTATTCTAAATGGACAGCACGATAGACAGATACGCTAATACGCGAATAAAACGTGTACACAATGAATCCGACGTGCAGTCCCGCGAATTCCAACGGCACCGGCCGGAGAAACAATGAAACGGTCGACACGAAGCTCTAAGGTAGTTTAATTAGCGCTCCGAAACACCTCGATATGTAATACGATTATCTTCAGCTTTCGGTATTTTCGCTTTGTAGACTGAATAGAAGTTTCTACAAATACAACGGAGCTGGCGCGTTGACTAAATAACCTTAAAGAAGCTTGTCTCTATACCGAATTATTCATGGCTGATGGCATTTTAGAATAAAACCCAATTTCAATAAAGAACAATTTCATTAGCTAGAAATGCAGTAATGCGGTATAAAGCCAAGATCCGCAAGCATGGCCCGATGCCCGGAAACGCGGAATATTATACCGTCTTTATATGCGTACGACATTTTGCAGCTAACTTTCGTAATGTGGTAATTTTGTATAATCTTTCCAAGTGTCAAATTGCAGATTCCGGCGAAATAAATGACAACAATCTTAAATTACAGCGGCTAATAATTAAATAACTAACCCAGCATTATAATATTTTACTTGAATATCATAAGCATACTTGAAGTAGATATAACAAAAGAATTCCATTTTGTCATTGACCAATAAAATTATACAGAAAAATAAAAATACATTAATTAAACATTCCTCCATTGATAAGATCACACTTCAATTTGTAATGGGTTACTAGAATATATTAATTCTAAAAAATAATCCGCTACCTTCACAGGAGGACATTGGATTTTCATTCATCCATTTTAATGCATAGTTTATTTAAATAAGTTACATTCCAGAGGTGAAAACGTAAATATCTATTATTAACTGCCATCCCCCTGTCTTGATTTCGTAAAATGATGAGAAAGATACGTACGGATGTTAGGTTTTACTCTATTCGAATTCATTAATTAAAATTTTAAACCGATATTTCAACGAAACACAAAATTAATTAAATGAAACTTTTCAATTTTTTATACACTTTAAAACAGTGTTTCTCGCATTTCAAGAATATCTAAAAATGAAAATGAGTAGTTTCTCTAACAAGTCGAAATGTCGAAACAGTTTTATTTTTTCCATCATAACACTTCATCTTGAAACGATTACATTCATTTTCTTTCCACATAAATTAGAGTATATGAGACATTCTTTTACAAACCGGACAGTTTTTGACCGACCCATCTCCAAATTGCTTCATAATTTTTTTACATGTTCTAGGCATGAAATAAGT
>JAPYZR010000013.1:0-102645 GCA_030522945.1 Trichopria nigra | reverse complement strand
TATATTTTATATTTCTCTGTATTTTATATGTACCGTCTGGTCAGGCTGCAAAACAGTTCTCGCTGTGCCTCGCCATTTAGGCTTAGATAATTGTGATAAATGTAAGTTCATATTTTGTTGTACATTGAATAAGCTTAATAAAGTCGTATAATAATAATAATAATAAAAAAAATGTCATATTGAAGATTTTAAATTTAACATTTAAAAATTTCAAGTTTCAAATTTCATATTTAGAAAATTTAATATATCAAGTTGAAATATCGCAATCATCAAGTTCAAGTGAAAAAACTAAAAAGAGTTGATAATTAAAATATTAACATTGAAATAGAAAACAAACGTAAAATTTTTTGGAGTTTCTAATTTCTTTTCTAATTTTTTATTTTCAATTTACCTGCAATGTAGACTCATAAATAGAAATGAACTTTTAAATAAACATGAATGATGAAAATTGATTCGATGATTGCCGGCTAGTCATAAGTTACCCGCAATAAGTGTCCCATTATAGGACGTCGAGAGCCACCAAACAATGAGATTTAAACGTGTAGCCTCAAGTTTATAAACTGTCCTCAAAAGTGTCCCACGTCGACATTGTCGACGATACGACTTTAACGAGAACAGCATAACGGAAATCGGGAATAAAAAATTTAATATCTCGCGCGGTATTGCAAGAAAAAGAAAACACGCTACGCTGCTGTATCACCTACACCAGTAGTGAATCAGCAGCACCGACGTGGCGGTGACTCATTTTCGTGCGCGATTGTCATCTGAAAATGGGCCCCGTACAGGGCCATAAATCGCTAATTTATGCCGGTATCTTTGCGCGCCACAATTGGTGCAATCGACGGGATCTGGAACGTCAAGAGCGTCGAGACGAACCGAGAATTTTTTTAATGAACTTCTACATGGCCGTTTTTGGCAGAATCAAAGTTTCGTTTACGACGCCTGTAAAATAACACTGGCAGATTTATCGATGACTTGTGATTCATTATTTTTTATTTTGACTGTCACTTTCATCACCAGTGTAATTGAGGTCTGAAATAATTAACGAATTATATAATCTCTAAACAGTAGATAATTGATAATTGATAATTGATAGTTGATTATTGATTATTGATGATTGATAATTGATGATTGATAATTGACAATTGATAGTTGATAGTTGATCCTTGATCACCAATATGGAAACGAAGTAGGAAATTGGTAATGTTGAAGCTAATGAAAGTACTGAAGATAATATAAAACATTTACACGATTTGGATTTGGAAAAACGAAAATAAAACTAAAAATTGACAATCGGAATTGAGAATTGAATAGTTTAAATTAAAAATTGTAAATTGGAAGGCGCGAGATCAAAAAGGAACTCGAAAACAAGGTGAAATAAAAAAATGTCAATTCTAATTGAAAATTTATGTCATCAATTATCAATGATTAATATCGATATTGATAATCACATTTCTAATAAATATTAAAATTGATAATCATCAATTTGAGAATTCAGTAGAAATTTGAATCCAACGAAAGTATTGATGAAGAATATATATGAAAACATTTACACAATTGGAATAAAAAAAAATTAAAGTTGCGGAATTGAAACTTGAAATTTTCCATTTATCACGAAATGGCATTTAAGTTTTTTGAAAAATTTCTAAATGTCGTTTCCCTTGAAAAAAGGAAATATAAAATGGCAATACAATAAAGCGTGACTTGAATCGTAACAAAAAAATCAAAAAATCAAAAAATATTTAAAATTCTCAAAAACCGGAATATGACGCAGCCTATATACGAAATTCGCCGGATTTTCGTATCATTCTTTATTCGCGCAAATACCTCGTCGGCATTCGGTCATTCGAGAGGAGCATCGTCGTGTCACTCTTCGGTTACAGGTGTGCGATCGTCGCTGATGGAAACATGGCGCGCGAGTTCAGCTCGTTTAAATGTATACGTTATATATATATATATGTATATTCCGCGGGCGGACTATTAATAGTCCGCTCGTGAGGTCACTGGAAGGAAATTATATTATGAGCCCGAGACGGCCTATTCCTCAATGCCAGAGGCGAGCCTACCGTGCCACACTCGCCGCCTGAATGGATCTATCTACTTAGAAACTCGGTCGTTTACCTCACTCAATTTATACAATTTTTCGCAAGCCCAATTACGTCGCTCGGTGCCGTATTTCTTCTTGCCCGAGCTCGATTTCTCCGAATGTTAACCTCGAAGTGCGTGCAAAATGACGGAAAGATGATCCGACGTGGAATATGCGTGACTTTTTACGGCAAGAGACGATACAATTTTGACAGATTTATTTTTGTTTCGGACAGATTTATCGGGACTGCAGAAATAAAAACTTGATACGCTTCATTTTATATCAGATGCTGATGTTGCTTTTTTTTTCTATAGGTGTTTTTCGAAAATTTCTTTCGTGAATTTTATTATGGTTGATGACATTTATATATTACAGTGTGTTTTTTTTTTTTATTTCTAATAATTTCTTTAGTGATTTTTTTTTAGTAATTCTTATTATTTTTCTAAATTTTTCAAATTTTTCACATGAAATATTTAATTGCTTTTTTTCAATGTTTATTTTTAATTTTTGTATTTTTTTTTTTGTGAAACATTAATTTTTATTTTAATTCTAATGGTCGGTTCCTTTTCGCAATTCGAATTAAAATTTGAATTTTTTAATTTATTGTTAATTTTTAATTTTCACTTTTCAATTTTCAATTCACATTCAATTAAATGTTCAATTATAACTTTCAAATTCAACGTCTTTTAATTACGACTAAATTTCCTTTTTTTTTCTAATTGTTGTTTCACAATTTTTTAATTTCCTATATACTTCATTATTCATTTTTTTTTAAATTTCGAGTAAATATGTAATTGAATATAAATTGATTATTGTAATTGAAAAATGGAAAGTGAAAAATCCGAATTGTCCATTATTCAATTTCAATTTCTGATGTTTTTTTCTTTCTTATATTCATTTCATATCTGGATTTTAAATATTCAACGACCACTCGATTCAACCGAAATTTTCAGATAACGTAAAATGCTCGTCTCAAAATCATATCGAGCTGAACAAAATAAGCAGCGGAATTTTGAACGTTTTGAATTTTAAACAACCGAATCATTATTCCGCGTTATGGTGGATTTAATTCCGTTTTAATCCGGAATAACTCCGCGTTTCATTTTTACATAAATTCCAATAAAAGTCCGTGCAACTTTCCGCCGTATATCGAATAAAGCAACATTCGCGATTTTCAATCACAGCCGCCAAATAACCGCATTAACAATGCGCCCCTTTTAAACGGAAAATTGAAAAATTGGAAAGAGACGAAAGCTCAATTCCTTCCCAAAGCCTCAGATATCGGAAGTTCTAGAAATAAAAAAGGTACGACGATTTGCCTACATCCAGCATTACCCCAGTGGCACTTGTCACGATTAGACGTCGTCGCTTGCTCTTTTTTCCGTTCTCCCTCTGAATCTGATGTTCGTTCGGACTATCGGCAAAATCAGTCAATCGGAGGTCTCGCTCGACCGATCATGCAACGAAAGACAAAGCAGTCCGTAACGATATCTCAGCGCGGGTCTTTTTATCTCAGCTTCTCTTCCCCTCTCTCTCTCCCTCTCTCTCTTATTCACATTGTCTGTCATATATACAGTCTCCCTCCTCGTCGTTCAGCGGTTTTCCCCGCGCACCGCGGCAATTCTTTCGCACCGGGTATTTTTTTGCCCCCGCGCGTTTCCTGCCAGCAGTCGTTACTCATGTAACACGCTGGTATATAAGCGCAAGAACGGTCATTCTAAATCAATCACTCCCGCCTTACCCGCCTTCGGTCCCACCACCACCCCTCTCGCTCGCAAAGCGGCGTTTTGCACCGACGAGCACCATCAAGGTGCAGCGTTGATTCCGGCCTGGAGGCTTGCGCGCTCGCACTCTCAGGAAACCGCAGCTTCCTTCTCCGTTGCAGCAGTCAATCAAGATAAAACAGATTTGAACGGAATCGCATTCGAGATGCAGAGAGCGGCTCGACGGCACTTGCATGCGGCGGGCGGCCGGAATTGTGCGGTTATACGCCTCCTTTATCGGATTTTTATAACGACTCTTCGTTATACATATATATAATAATATTCGACCGTCGTAACGACTATAGGCCGAAAAAAGCTGTATTACGCGATAAGAGGACGGAGAACAATGCACGAAATTATGTTCGAGTAGTAATGGTGCTCAAGACTGTTATAGGATTTCATGAGTTCCATTTCAAAACGAATAGAAAAAAGCCACATACGTAATATCTGATTAGGCCATTGTAACGGTTCGGTATATTACTGTTTCTTTTTTTTTTTTTTAATAAGATTGTACTATTTTTGGCAAAACCTCCGTTTCGAAGTAAAAAACAATAATAATAATTTGATGAGATTTTGCCCCCTGATTAAGGAATGATATGAAAAGAACCTTATTGAAAGAACTTTAAAGAAATTTGTTGCTTGTATGGTTGATTAATTATTGAATTCGTAACCATCAGAAGGGGGAAATACGTTACAACAGCCTACCACATATATTTTCGTAATTGGAGCTTTTGCGAAGATATAATTGATTTTTTCAATTAGGAATATTAATAAAACAGCGAAATAGAAAGTTTTAAACACGGAATTATACAACGAATCTGCAAAATAAAAATTGAAATTGATAATTGCATAAATAGTGAATATTGAAAATGTTGAACTCGTCGGGCAGAATTGAAAATTGAAATCAAAATTCGAAAATCGAAATCAAAAACTATGACATTGCAACAACAAAGGAAACAAAAAATTGAGTACGTAAATGAAACCTTATTATGTTAATTTTAACAATTGAAATTTAAATTTAAATCAGAAATATTATTTCCATTCGAAAATTAGAATTGAAAATTGCGAAAAGCAAATCGTAGTTAAAAATTGACGTAGAATAATCGAAATTAAATTTTGCAAATATAATTGAATAGAAATTATATTTAAAAAATTAAAATCTAAAGTTAAAGTAAAAAAGTACATTGAAATTTGTGAAATGAAAGCAAAAATTGAAATTGAAATTAGAAAAGAAAATTTTAATTTTGAGCCGTATCAGAAACAAATGCAATATCAGCAGTGGAAGTTGACACGCGATAACGGAAATGGGAATAAGAAATAACAATAAAAATGGAGTTCATTACAGTAAAATTGAAAATGAAAATTGAAAACTATGTTCAAACGTTAAGTTTAAGAATTGATTGAAAAATCGAAGTTTACATCCAAATCAAAATTTGAAATAAAGATTACGTAATTGAATTAATCTTTATTTTGATTTCACATAAAATAGAAATTGAGATTGAAATTGAAATTGAATTTGAAGAGGATGAAAATTGATAAATACACAAATTAAATATTAAATTAATTAAAAATTAAAAACTAAATGAGTTATTTTTTTCTTTAACTCAAAAAGTTATGACTTTTTCTTTATTTCCATAATTTTAAAAATAGAACAAAATAAAATAATAATAAAATCAAATCAAATCAAATATTCAAAATCTTAGCGAGAAAGTAAATATAAAAATTAAATTCTATAAGAAGTGAAATTACAAAATTGAAAGTCGGAATCAAAGAAGTGGAACCAGTATACCTCGTGATATAATGGTAATTCGCAAAATATTAAGAAATATAAAAATCACTGTTGTAACTCAGGTTTCGAACTTATAAAAAAAATCTTGTACGGTTGATAAATTATATTTACTGACAATTGCGAATAAATTACCAAAATGTCAAAAACAAAAAAATAGTCGGATAATTTCACGAACATAAATGATAATCGATAAAAAGTGATAACATCTATTAAATATAGTAATACAAGTTATGGTTTTCATTGACTCGAAAATGTAAATTTCACGGACATGCAATTCAAGAGTAGTTTGTTATTAAATTTTCCAGCAAAAGAAGAAAAAGTATTCATAATAAAATATCCGTAATGAGTAGAAATTGACACGCAATTTGCAACGATAATTAGCAATAACAAATCGCACAAAATAACTCTGAAATCAAATCAATGAACGAACGATCTAGTTCGACAAACAGCATGTTAACTAAGTAATCCGCATGTTACTAAACGCATGTTAAATCAATTAATCAACAACATGTCGGATATCTCATGCCCGACGTAAACAGGAAATTCGACGTCGAATTTTTGCGTAACCCAAATAACATATTAAGTGTAACGAAATAATGATAAACTGCCGCGACTTTAGCTTATTGTAAAAAACGTCGTCGCCGTCCGGTGAAAAAAGACGACGCGGACCGAAAAAAAAATATATATGTCGCTGGACGTTTGTCTAACGAGAAAGCCGTTCTCGGTGCGCGCGGGGCGGATGTAGAAAGTGGTGGTCGCGCGTTATGCATTGTAATTGATCGGAAAAAAAGGAATCCGTGAAAGGGAAGCGACGTGAAGTCGGGGAGCGGGAGATCGAAGCCGGAGAAAACTGGATGAAATGACACGGCATAAAGACAAAAAAGCAGGAGAGGGGCAGGTAAGTTCGCCTCCGGCGAACGTCGAGATTCGGACCCGCGGCGGTATTGACAGATATTTAAATGAATATTCCTCGGCTGGCTTGGGGTCCTCTTTGAAATCAAAGCAGAAACTAGAGGTTCATTTAGACGGGCGCCGATATCCTGGCCGCCCCCTCTCCCGTCGGTCCCGTACACGGATACTGGATTTCACTTGTCACCCGGGAACGTTCCGCCGGTTTTCAACGGACGGAGACGGCTTTGGACTTTCCGTCAGGGTGGGGAACCCTGTCGGCTCCCTCTTGACGACCTTGTTGTCACACACATGGCACACCCGCACGTGCGCGAAATTCACCCCGCCACTTTTTTTCCTAATTCCAAATTCCGCAGGCTTGCAGTTGTCATCGGTCATTCGAACAATTTCAGCTAATTGATGGGATATCAAAAAATTACCCGTTATTAATTGGTAAATATATGAAATCGTTGATTCTTAAAAGAAAAAAAAAATAATAATAATAATATTATTACTCTTATAATTCTTTTGTATTAGAAGATTTGGGCTTTATCACACGTAAATGGTTTGACCAATTCCTGTTTATCGAGGGATTGAGCTTGCTGAAACCAGGATTATTGTAAAAGCACCTTAACATTTCACTCACATATATAGATCTGCTGTAAGAGATTTTTTACTTTTGATTTTTATTAGTGCATTTGTTTTTATAGTACCTTTTCACTTTTATGACCAATGCGGTAATTCACAGTTATTTGTTTACGTTGAAACACCGTCATTGGGTTTGTCAAGGGCAGACATAATTTAGTCAATATCGTCAATATCTACCGGTTTTCGTCAATATTCCTCGGTTTTTCTTTGTTATCCATCGGTTTTTCTTTGTTATCCATCGGTTTTTCGGTTTGAAACATCGGTTTTTTCGATTTACATTATTTTCCACCGATGTATTAGTATTGTCCAGGTGATTCTCGTTATTATCCGTTGGTTTTTCTTTATAAGACGTTGGTTTAAGTTATGTTCCGATATTATCAACTGGATTAACATTATTTTCCACTGGTTTATTGCTATTGTCTATACGATTTTCGTTATTACCCTTAAGTTTTTCATTATTTTCCATCGATTTTTTGTTATTTTCCATCGGTTTTTCGATATTACCCGTAAGTGTTTTATTATTTCACATTGGTTTTGTTATTATCCGTCGGTTTTTCATTATTATCCATATGTTTTTCGTTATTACCTCGATTTTCATGCATATTTTCACCGGTTTTTGATCACTGCTAATCACGTTGATGGACGGTCTAATTGTAGGGTTTTCATTAAAATCAGTCGAGTTTTTGCAGCGTTTTACTATTTAATCGACGTCCACTTACGGTTGAAATATGGACGTACATTGGATGTCTAAATATGTGTGAATAATGGACGTATGTCATTGTAGTATAATGGAGGTTCATGTGTGTCCATTTTACGAATATGGACATATTAAAAAAAAAAAAACGTTTAAGGAACGTTTTCTTGAAAAATAACAAAAACACAATCTTCTCTACAATTGCAAATGTTACAGATATTTCGAAAAATAATAACTTCTCCTGAAAGGTGCAATATAGTTGAGGGTACAGGGCGAGAGAAGGAGTCAAGGTAGACGGGGCAAAATTGACGAGCATTGGTTAACATTTCGCGCGCGCAGAAAAGGCGGACTAGCACTTTGCGTGCGTCATTTAAATGAAGCTTAATGCCGCCGTAAAACGCGCTAACAGCCGGCTCTCGTCGCCCCATCGCTTTCCATCTTCCCCGCTCTCATCTTCGAATTTTATCGCCCCGTATTTTTACGTTCGAATCGATTACGCCGCAGCGCACTTTTGCAAAAAGTTGCCAATCTCGCCCTTATCTCGCTTTATCGCTTCATTGGAAACGGGTTTCGCTCGCGCGCGTTGCTGGCGCCTTTATCCCGGCGATCGGTGCGCATCGCGTCGATTTGCGTCTTCCCTTATCGACTGAGCAGTCGACGTTATTTCGTTATTTACAATCCGATCGCGACGAAAATAGCGATAAAAGGAACAACCGCGACGTTTTTATTAGAGGACGTGAATCGGCGACGCTTTCGCCTTTCTTTCGGTTCCATTCTCTCGACTCCTTTTTTCCTTTTTTTTTTAAACATCGTAGTACCGTTGTTTCGCGGCGCTCTTCTATATAGTCGAATTCTTCGGCGTCAACCGCTTGCTTGCGACTTTCGCGGCTTTCCAAGCTTTACGGCGGTCGTAAAGCGGAACATGAATTTTTATTATTACAGCTTTCGCGGAGGTAGAGTCCTCCTCTGGTGCCGGCGCTTACGACTTTAAAAATACAAAGTTAACGGGCCGGGTAACGAATTATACGGCCGGAGCGTGCCTGCGGTAGCTTTTAGTCGCCGGGGGTCTTCCTGGCGTTGCTACGCATAAGCCCGAAGGCCCTTCGCCTCTTCTGTGGTTGGAATAACGGGCATAATGCTCACTATATGGGTAATTAGCCTTTAGTTATATGACACACAAGTTTGAATGATTGGCATTTTTATAACCTTCTTTTGGATGAAATTGGACCTTGACGAATGTGAAATCTCAGATCCCACGAAATTGCTAATATATGCAATTGAGGTAGAATACTTTGTACGTATAATTCGCATCTTAACTGTTTTAAGTTATCTTAAAAATATAAGGGATAGTTTGAGATCAGTTTTTTTTTAATTTTTCATCCTTTTCCATTGTTTTTCATCAATTTCTGTCGGTTTCAACCAATTTTTTGTTGTTAATTCCGTTGGTTTTTCAATAAATTCTTCTCGGTTTTAACCAGTTCTTGGCGGGGTTCTGTCGATACTCGTCGGTATTCTTCAAATCTTCTTCTCTACCCGTTCTTCGTACTATTAACGAGTTATCGGTTTTCATTTAAAGTCAAGTTTTATTTCATCTCGTCGTTGTCCGTCAAGTGTCCGTCAACTTTTCGTCAATGTCGTGGTTTTTTCTTCGCCATTATCTTCCCGTTATCAACCCCTCCCAGTCAAAGTATTCCTTTAAAATGAAACATCATCTACGAAATTTACACCGACGACGAATAAGGCGTGAGTAAAAAGAGACTGCCAAGAGAGCGAGCGATAGCAAGGAATGAGATACGAGCGGTGCATAGTAGGGAGAGAGATGCAAAAATGCAAGGAGAGCATCCAAGTGCACCCCAACGCGAACGGGCCTCCGGGTGAGGTCTCGTCCGTCCCCTTTCCCAGCCCCTGTCCCCGTCGTGCCTCTTCCAGTCGACTCACCGCATTTTAATCCGCCCGACCGACGTCACTCTGCCGCCCTGAATAATCAGCCCGAAATTCGTTGCCAGTCACGGCGGAAGGCGAATTGCCGTGAAACGCAACAAAAGAAAGAGATATTAGTCGTGGGCGGTGGGGGAGAAACCGCGGGGCTCTCGCGAATATATATATACAACATGCTCGAATGTAACGACACGACGCACTTGATTTTGTTCGTATACCCCGGATAATTATGATGCCAGGATTCACGCAACAAACACTGCCGTCATACGTGCTGGGGGGAATGTCCCCGTGCTCCTCTTAGGAAAATCCTTGATTATAAGCATTTTCACCGCTCCGGTGTTTTGTTTTGTTTCGTTGATGTACTGGAACGTTAAGTTTTTTGAAGAATAAATTTTCGAAAACGAAAACAGTTTTGGAAAAATATTTTTTATCGGTCTTGTTAATGTTGTATTGTTTAAATTTGTTTACACCTTTGTATTGTTCTTATTAAAATTGCAACATTTCTGCATATTTTTTTCGATTTTTTTACTTATATAGTTATGAATCCCTATATATATCTCGATAAATATGAAAAATTGGGAAATATTATACTTATTATCCGTAAAACAGATTGCGCCAACACATATGTTTATTCCTGTTTTTCTCGGTATCTTATATTTATATCGAAAAAATGCATCAGGCAAGAAATGTGCATTTTGACGATACTAACAACTGCCATCTAACAAATTTTCAAAATTTCCAATATTTCTGGAGATAATTGCGAACAATCGCTTAAAAAAACACGGTTTTTTTGCGGTTTTTCGTGTTTTCCATTATGGAAATCGCATTTATGCTAAATTTCGTTATTACATTCGTATTTAGCACGTTAAAATACATTAAAAAAATGTAATTACGTAACATTTTGTACTAGCACATTTCCAAAAATACATTGAGGGAATTTCGTAAAAATTCGTTATTTAACTTTTAAGGTGTTTTCTTACGGATGAAGTGCATTAAAAACTGTCGTTTTACGACGACCTGCCGTCGTCTCCAATTTTTGATGTACTTTCTAAACCCGTCAGAATTATGCTCGATAATTATTCTTATAATTAAATTTATCTTGTATTTTATCTTTTATCAGTATAAATTCTCAAATTACAAAACGAATATCTTACTCATAAAACGACGAGAAATATTCGTAACAAAATCACTACAAACTCCATAATTATACACTCAATTCAATTTCTCGCCTTCTTTTCGATCCTTCTACCCACTTCCCTTTCTTCCTTTTTTGACGTTTTTCGTGATTTTTTTTCCAGCGTGTTTCACGTCAGCCTTACGCTCCGCATTTTCGCGGTTTGTCAGCTTGATGCCGGTGTTTTCGTCTCTTTTCTCGGCCCTCTCTCGGTTCCACGTCGGATCGACCCACAAGTAATTCGCGCACTGCAGCCCGTCTCTCAAATGGTGCAACGTACTCGTCGCTCGGAGCACGCATCTTTTTAAAGCGGCAAACTTCGGGCGAGGGTGGCAAGGAGCCCGCAATTAACCCTTTGAGCGGCATCCCAGTCCTTTTTTACCCCTCTAGTTACGAAAAAAACTTTGTAATATATTGTTCTACGGTGTTATTATTGCCGCTTAATTCTCTCCACGTGACGCGTCTCTGACGTCAAAGTTAAAGCTATTAATTTTAATTGAATGCGCGAGTTCGCATCACGGATGAATTGCGTACATTTTTACATACCATTTCTCAAGAAAGGTTAGATTTTTCGAGTTCTTGTGATTGGTCCGATCATTTTTTATCTACTATCGATATTTTTTGTCTTAATTTTTCCAAATCGAAAAAAGGCAAATAATGAATACGACCAGTTTCATGTAGAATTTTCTCTGGCTCTCCTTCTTTACTGGAAATATATTTTGCCAGATTCTTATATTCTTTAATAAATGTAAAAATGAAAAAAAAAAAATAAAAATCAAGAGAGGCGACTGTCTCTCACGGTCAATTCTTATCCAAACATTATTAAATATCGTATTTTTTATCTAAGGCTAATTCGGGCCTATTTTGACATATTCAACATGAAAAATGCCACTTGATAGAGTACAATCCAAACAAAAAATGAAATCCTGATGAATGGAAAGTTTGCGTTCAATCAACGACGAAACCTCCATCACAGAAATATTGGAAAAAGCGAAAAGCAACGAAAATAAGACGAATCAATTAATTTCGTATAAAACACGATGAGTGGTTTTAACATAAGGGCGGAAGAGATTTCGAGATAGTATAGTGAAAAATACAAGAAACCAGCGTGCGACTCGGCTCAACGTCTGCAACTCGTCCTAGTCTCCAGTCAAGCTTGACAGCTGCGCTTCTCCCTTCTCGGATCTCTTTCGAGCCACTCGAGCGACGGCTCGCCGAGGCCGCAGATTCTTCTCTTTCTCCATCTCCATCTGGCTTTCTTTTTTACACCCTCTTCCTCGCTCTTCCTACGCTGTTAGGCTCCATAAGTCGGTAATACCGTAGCCAAATGCCACCGAGATTCGCACTTATTTGCAACAAGAAATCAGCTGACCGCTACAGTTCTTCTCCGTACCGAGTATTCGCGGCAATTTTTTACTTTCATCCTTCACCTGGGGAAAAAAGAAGGAGAGGGAATATAGGCTTTTTCACAAATGTTGCTGGTTTTTACTGATTTATATCAAGGTGATGACGAGGGAATTTGAAATAAGGAAGGGGGACGTGAGGTTACACGAAACAAAATAATTAAATTGTTCGCAAAGTATTAAAAGAGGTCACAACGATGATCGAAACGACGATATTCATTTGTTTCATTATGAAAGTAAACAATTGTAGAATAAATTTTGAGTGCGTTGTTCGCAAAGAAAAATTGATTGGAATATTTGAATGTTGATTGTACCACGAACGAAACTAGACGTAGACATAGACGTGCACGTCGTCTTAATATTTTATGAAGAGACGCAGCAATACACAATGTATCAATTATCGAGATTTGAGTCATCCAGTAAATTTACCCGTTGTAAGGATAATAACGAATAAATCATGCATCTCCTTCAGTTGTCCACATTATGCAAATTGCTGCCTTCGCGTTTTGCTCGAGACGTATACCGCATGATCAAACATTTAAAGTCTATGGCGTTCGCCGTGAATGAATGTCGAGTTAATTATTATTATTACGGGAGCGTTTCCTACATTTCCACGCGAGCGTAAAAAAAAAAGGAATGAAATGCCCGACATCGTCTTTCTATTAATTACAATGTATATAAAACGATACCGCTCGAAAAAGTGTGCGTGCAAGTGGATACGTGCGCATATACTCGTGCCGATATATACAAAACCGTATAATAAGGAAACTCGAAAATTAAATGTATCACGCATTAATGATCGCACGTAAAACGGCAAAATGTTGCACGACAGCGAGCTGAGTGAAACAAATCGACGACTTAACGAGTAATACGAAACTAAATTATATATATATATATCTTGTTTAATAAATTTCGTTACGCGGTTACGAGCAAGTGCAATAATTTGTATAAATATATATAATTCGTACATATTAATTTGTCCTCGATGTTTTTCTAATTAATTGTTCGGCTTTCTACGGTTAAATCGATATCGAATGCGCTACTGACATGAATTATTTTTTTTTTGTTCGAAATGTTCTACTAAACCGACACAGTGACTGCTAAATGGTCAATAAGTGGAAACACTTAATAATATTCATCAAGTGGAAACATTGCTTCAATTGAAAACGATATTAGATACGCAAACATATTTCGTGAAAGCTTTAAAAATGTGTTATTTTTTTTTAAATATGAAATAGATATATGAAAAATGATTACTTACCGTTTCAAGTGTATCAAGATAATTAAATATAAATACATACACGAACGTATCTTAACATATAGCCTAGTTTAAATTATATATACAAGTGAAAATTAAATACATAATAGCAACGCTCAAGTACACGAACATTTTAAGTAGATAATGTTTATAAATATCATGCAGTATTAACTACATATACGTTTATATTAAAAACAATAAAAATTACACAAGAATATAAGTTGTAAACATATATTTTTGCCTTAAAAACTATACTATGTTTATTTTTTATTATTTATTATTGCCCGCGGCTTTCTTCGTGACAATTTATATCTAATCTCAGGATCTCAGATGGTAAACACATCGCAGTGGCATAGGAAGATATTGCAGAAAGCCTATGCCAAGTACAGCCGGTCCCAGGGGCAATTTCCTTCTGCTGATTTCTGTATCGTTATTGACCAATACTGCACAATGATGCCCGAGAGCATTAAAAATTACGTTACTATTTCACGATGTAATTGTTCATTGGTTTTTCAAAAGTTCCTACGTGTCATTTAAAATAAAATAAAATCAATAGCAATGTCTTAAAATGGATAAATCAAGGAAATATATAAAAAAAGATCAATAATACATGAGACAAGAATATTAACCAATGTCGAAATGGTAATAGAAAAAAAAAAAAACAATTTTACAAATTGAAAAAGTATCAAGAAAATAAATGTCAGAGTGAAAAAATGACAAACTCGAAACAAGACGTGTAACGCGTACGCAATAATTATAATGTAGATCACAGCTCGGATCGCGGCGATAGAGTATTGTGACGCGAAATAAATACAAATAAAGCACGTCGTATATATACAAATAAAAGTGCAATATATCATAAATATATAAGAGTATAACCAGGGGTTGGTGGGTAGGTATAAGCATGTACCGTACGTGCGAACTCACCTTATTATAAAACCGTACGAGTAATCGCGATATGAGCGAGCCTCGGGTGCGTTAGTTCGCTTCGTGGCCGGCTGTCACACGCGCTCAAGCCGCGTGAAGTAGGACTGAAATGAGTCTCTGCCACTCAAGAAATCGCTGACGGACGTGCGGATGGACGGCAAGGTCGTGACGAAGCCAGGCCAGGCTACGTTATATGACTGCACACTGATAAGCGCCGCGCGTATCTCGAATGATGCATGGGTGTGTCCACACGGGTAAAGTGCAGGAAACGTCGGCCCGTCCGTCGGATCGACGGATGAAATATATTAATGACGAGTATACACACGCTCGCTTTATTAGAAACGGAAACATCGAAGCAGTTTTAGCCACTGACGTCGTTTGATCGCGGTGCCCCTGACACGACGTCTTATTTACGATTATTAATTGAACCGCGGAACGGGACTGAATAATTAAAGAAGGAACGGAGATAATAATCCCACACGGGTCATTAAAAATAAGAAATGGCTTATATATATATATATGTATATTCTTGGTCCTTTCGTTTGTCTACCTTGTTGTTTTTCCACCAGAATGCTGGACGCTTCGCGATGATCGCAATTTTTTTTTTTATTGCAGTTTTTGAAAATGTTACCTATCCGGGAGTCGTATGATGTCGTGTTTTCACGAAGAAAGATTCACCAATGAGATAATGGTTTAATTACGAACATATAGAAGTATAGATAGACCGAAGCAGACTCTTTCTTTGATGACGGTAGTCTTCGCGTTTTCTACCAGGTTCCGGTTATTTCCGTATAGTTCTTAGTTAGTTGTGGTATTTAAGTAGTACATTTAACTACCTAATTTGTGCGATAGCTATAGTAAAATGTACTAAAGATGATAGTTGTACCGTATCCTACTATTTAGATAATATAGTTCAATTATTCTAATTTCTGTACGTCTTCGATGATAATGTCGGATTACCTGCCTGATGATTGCAGATCGAAACTATTCAATAGGTATCAATAGCCACCAATAACCCTCACTAGTCTTCGTAATAGAAAATAGCCAGAAACTTTTCATAATTGCAATTCATTTATTAATCTGTATTTTTCCTGATATCAGCAGGAAATCCAATGCTCCTAATTAAATATTCAATGGCTATTATGGTATTTGGCAGCTATTGATCAATTTTCTTACAACTTTTCCCAAATTTTCAGAAATAGCGATCAAAGTTTGATAATTAATAATAGTCACTATTTATAGAATGCTAATGGTAAATATTTGAATTATAGCTTGGTGCTATTTAATAGCTGGGAATGGCCTTATCTTTGTTAGACGAATACTGAATAATACATAATCGCTGGTAGTCGCTTTTCATCTTATGGCCATTCGAAATTTGTTATGAGTATTATAATAACAGTTTCTGTTTACTGCAATACAAACTTAGTGATTATGTTTCAGTAGATGGTGTTTTTAATTCGGAACTATTGAATAGTTGTGGTATTTGTATAATTCTGCTGCAACGGTTAAAAGTAAAGTCATTGGTTAAATGGTTAAAAAGTCATAGTCAGTCTCTAGTAAGCGCTATTAGTTATACTAATATGCGCTATTGATCAATATCCTTCCGCTATTAATAACGTTTTACAAATTAAAATAATCATTGCAAATAATTAGATTGTTACTTTCCTAAAGGGTAATATTGGACTTTGTTAATAATAACATAAGATAAGAGTATAAATAATTCGAAAAGTTGATTTCGAACAATCGTAATTCACTAATCACTACTCATAACAATGTCTCGACGTGTTACAAAATATTGAAATAATGTCTTTAAAAGTGACGTTACGTATACGAAACAATGAATACCCAAGGCAGACAGTGTATACTCACATAGTAATTAAAACATTTTATTTAACGAATACAATGTACGTGCGGCGTTAAGATTTTATCGGACACCCTATAAAATTCTAGTATTACCTTACAAATTAAACTAATTAAGGAATGTAAATCTGAATAAAAGCATTTTGTTAATGATCTGTAGGAATTTTAATTGTACGTTACAAAATATGAAGGCAATTACTAAGTAAAGTCAAAAGTACTTGACCCCCATCACCTTATTTTTTGAAATCCCTCTGTGGGATTTAATTAAGATATTAATATTCATTCTTTTTTATCGTCGCCTAATTGTATGTATTGTCGTGAAATAGTGTTTCGTATAGCGTTAAAGAGTATCACTATCATGTCACATTATTAGTCTAGATTGGTTACCGCAACTATTATTGTTATTGGTACGAAAATTGGTAATGATTTGCCAATTGTTCAATCAACAATATATATTACGTCGGTTTAAAAGGAAAATCTATTATCTAGATTTCAAATCTATTTTATGTATAATTTATGCTAACATAGTCTGCTAACGTAATTTACTAGTTATGGAATGAATTTGTCCTTTTGGTCCTAATTGGACATTCGCTCGATTATAAATTCTCGTGAATTATGTTAATGACGACAACCGAAAATTTTTCGTCTTAAGTTGTTACCGAATTGGTAACAATTTAAAAGTACCATTTCTCGCTACAATACTCCAAAAATGTTTTTGCCAAGTTTTAATGGAAAAATGCGATATCTCAAATCAGAAAGTAATTCCACCTCATATTTCACCGAGTGGAGTTCACTGATCAATCTAATCACGTCTTTCCTTTCGACCAGTGAAACTTCATTAATTTTGTCCTAATGATTGAATGCACGCTCGCATTGAGCGAAAGCTGTTCGAAAGAAATGTCGAAACAATTTATATAAAATTCTACGAAATTTAAATTTTATACGTATAAATTTGGCGTGATGGATACTGAAATTTGATGCGACTACTTTAATTACAGCGGAATACGTTTAGTTGGCCTTTACGGTCTATTTAAATGTATTACGATTAGGGGCCATCCTCCAACATTTGAAATGCCAATATAATTTAACAGTTGTCCCCTCGTGCAAGTGTAAGTGCGTATAGTCCACAGGCACCAACTAAAAATAATTCGTCATAATTAATCTAACAATCATATTCAATTTTCGTAATGGACTTTTATTTGAAATTTTGCAAAGAATCAGGCTGTGCAATATTGTTTAGCAGTTGTCTAACGCCTACTGTATGTAGTCATAATTCATTGTGGCTAAACTGGAGTAAAAACATGAGAAATAAGTAACTGGCAAGTACACTGATGACTTTTGAGTTTATAACTCGAAACATAAACTAAAATTAAATGACAAAATATTAGAAGCATGCTGGAAACAGTGAAAGAGGAATCACGCAAATAGATATGAATCCGAGCAGCTCTGACGTCTGTGTTTATAAATGACTAACGTCATTGATGAATGGAAGAAATGACGACATCACAGACAGGAAAGTTGTGAATAAAATGGAAATGATATTAGATGTGACACAAGTCTTACTTAATAAACACATTCATTAAGATAGGGTGTCTTTTTTAGTTTATCTTTAGTTAGGATATAAGACTATGCCATATTCCAGGAAAGTGGATGCAGAGGGAAGCGATGAAATAAAAACTACAATAAAAACGAGGCTAACAATGAATGTAACTATATACAGTCCTTATTTAATTCCGCCAGAAACTTTGAACATGTTGAAGAAATATTTAAAAGGAGCGTTCCTTCATCCAATTCAGGAGCTCCCGCGGCCAATTCGGTCACTCGTGGACAATACGCGAGAAAGGAAGCAAAGTTCGGGCCGCTTGCGCGCTAGAAAGGTAGCCTTTAGCGCTGGTAAGGGTATTCGTAGGTCCTTGGTACCTTGGTGAGCGATGGCGGGTCGTTTCACCGGACACATCGGTAAATAACGAGCGACAGCTGGGAGAAAAATTCGTCGGTGCTTACGGGCGCATAAAAGGAACCGAGAGCGCGAGAAAGGGTCAAGAGGGAAGGGAAAAGAAAGACGAAGGAGAAGAAGAAGCAGCAGCAGCAGCAGCGACCACTTGATCACGAAGCTACGGCATTCGCGTGTCCAGTAAGATTTATGCGAGGACGAGTGATAAGGAATAATACAGTCCTCCTCCACCTGCCAGCGGGCGTCCCTTCGCCCCTTCCTCGTGTTGTCTCCTTTCTTTCGCACGGACATTCTCATTTTTAATTCGCCCTGGAACTTTTTGACCAGTCTCGTTATAGATGATATCGTGGCGGCTAAATCGACGAGGCAGGTAGAACGCTTGAATGAAAAGCGAAGGACTTCTGGTTCGGCGATTCAATATAGTGACGGGTAGAACGGGTAGTATTGCTGAGCAAATATTCAAAGATCATTGTCAAAATATTTTAAACGGCATCATCAATCGCATTAAAATTTAACAGTATAGTTAATAATCATAGTCGAGAGCTACTGAACATTTTCAATCAGTTCGACAACCATCATTAACTGAATTATTTATGATTATTAATACATTTTAGTGAGTGCAGTCTTGATTATAAAGAATATTTAGGTAAGACAAAGGATCTGCATGCAGGTTCATAGATACTTGTCTTACCTGGATTAGTGACCGTCTTAAATGGTTTATAAGAAAGTTTAGAATATTGAGTATATCTGGTTTGGTAGGTCAATTGTGATAGAGTCATTAATGTCCTCAGCCCTGTCAGGGAAATATCATTAAAATAACGTCTTTTAAAATAAAATAATTTTTTAAGAAGTTAAATAAAACCCAATTACACATTTCAACCACGAAGATGATTTGTGGGAAATGGAAGAACCGCACATAAACGGCAATTAATCGTCTTTTGCATAGTGCATGGATACCATTAAAAACAATACAATTTAGATTTTGTACTTGCTGACCAATAGCCCCATCATAGGATAATATAAATTTCGTAAAAGTTCATCGATACCCGAGGATGACATTCGTCACATCCTCATCATTCACAGCGCCATAATGCGATTAAAACTGATCGATATTACTGAAGACACCAACACGTGTGGTAATTGTGCATCAGAAACAAGAAACCGAGTTTCTTGACGTTTCATTTTCAATCACCCAGCGAGCTGGTGGACGTGTAACAGATAACCTCGCCGGTTTTTTTTTCAGTATTTTCCGTTCATTCGTTTGCTCTGTTTTCGCGTTTTTATCAATGTCCAACACCATTCACCACGTCGCAATTAATATCCTTCTCGCCTCGCGACCTCGATTCAACCGCAGCTCTGATGCACCTACCGGTTTTCTCGTCTCCGTAAGATCATCAGTCGCGAATCGAAATCCCGAAGCTCCTTTTGCTTCGGTCTCGTCACGATAACCAATTAGAAATGATTAATTAATTATTTAACGCGTCGGCAGATTATGAAATTTCAATCGGAACAACGCGGCTGATAGTAAACATCTTTTGCAAAAAGTGCCTAGTCGTATAATTAAAGATCTGATGGAATCAACGAAATTGGCGAACGCCGGGAACTTTATATCGTGCACACACTGAATTACTACCTATACTCCGCATTGCGTTTAATTACAATCAGCGAATCATTAGTCAATATGACATTCCCGTTATGAGCCAGTTTTTTTTTTTTTTTGCTCTCGACCATTTCAATCTCAGTCATCGTGATTGCACGGCATGAACACGCGGACGCGAATATTGCAGCATTAAGTGATTTGAATTCTTAGGGTATATTTCATGTCCTTCGAATGAATTAAAATTCGCGGAGTGTTCTGTCAAGTTAATGCAGGCTATCCAGCTACGTCCGGGATTCACACGCACGTTGTCCTTTAGAAATAACACGAAACTCAGCAATAATAATATCAAATCGATTGAATTTGATGCCCATGTGATCGAGGTTAAGATCAAACTCGGTAGCGATCATGTTTTAGTGTTAATTAAACTTTTCACTATCTCTCTGCCTTTTCAATGTATCCTAAAGTGAATGAAGTGCACTTTTTGATGGAGCAAAGACTTTAGTGAAGCCACTCCGACATTTCGATCGAACAGGACAATCTTATCCGATGCAGACGTCATTCTCGTCAATTATTTTGTTCGTTCTCGAGGACAAAAAGTGTCGAAACAATCCGAAAACAGAATCGAAGGGTGGTGTTGGTCTCCGGGTACGACGGGGGCGTTGTTGCCCAGCACTGCGGAACGGGTTGACTTCGACGGTCCGTCGATGCCGCGAATAAGAGAGAAAGGTACGACAGTCTGACAGGGATACTCGAGGGTGACGGATATAATATAAGACGGTGGAGGAGAATCCCAGGAGGTGGATGGCGTTGTGACGGGGCTCGGGGGAGGGGGCGACGGATGAAGAGCGAAGGAGGATAAGCAGGATAGAAAGCGAGTGGACTGTCTGTTCTGTCCATCACATTGCCGGCGTCAGATTATCGTTCTGACACTTTCCGAGTTATTCTGGCCGCATATATCCCCACTCAACCTCCTACGGGTCTTGAAGGTTTTCGCTGTGGATGGCTTGCACGTATACAGGGAGCTCCTACGCGCTTACGATTCATCGGCCAAGTGTGCGTGTTACTAGTTTGGTCGGTGTCGATCAAATTTCCGAGGACAGGGATCATTCAAGGCGGACTGACCGGTGGGACAAAGCCTTTCAGTTGTTCCTGACGCTATCTAGCCTTTTTTATTACGGCGGTATCACTGGGGTCGCGTTCTTTTTTCATTCTTTCTCTCGTCGCGGCGTAGTCGTGGAGGCTAGGTTATTTTTATTGGCGATTATTATTTTAGCAATCCGATCGATCATTGTGGTTATGAATAATTAATGGTTTGTTAATTATTGAAATTAATATTCTCGTCGATGATGGAAGTGTGTTATTGAATGAGATCTAGAATTGGCATGTGTCGAAATCAGTGATGTGCAGTTGTATATCTTTAACACATTGCGTGGGGAATAATTATTTAGAAGATAATTACGTAAAATTACGCACAAATTGCCACGTATTCTGTTTGCGAATTTATGTATAGATGTAGTGAATGTAACAGTATTAGTCCATGATTGATTAATTCGTGTTTTTTCTTTTCTGTTTTTAATTTTTTAAATTCCTGATTTTGTGTCATGTCAAGTTTAGACTTAATCTTGCAGTGTCAATGGAGTAATACGATCAAATGAAGAATATATAGAAATCGATTTCACACGTCAACGTTTGCACATAACATAATAAACACGAGGAATTGTCAATTTGAACTTTTTAGTTTGCAAAACTAAGTAACTCGTATTTTCCTCCGTTCGCAATCTTAAAATACAACGATTACTCCCAGACTAAACATATTAATATAACGGTATTCTTCATTCTGGACTGAATCGTAATTCATTCAAATATATTTAGAAAGAATATACGACCATCATATTCAGTCAGACCATAAACGCAAGTCTAATTTTGAAAGCAGTTACAGATCGTTTATTTATAATTATTCTGTCAAGTTATTGATATTTGAATTTACTTTACTATATAGTAAAAATTGAATAAACATATTAAACTTAACTAGTTGATTATCTTAATCAGATTATCTTATTTGTCTTTCATCGGATTCTGAATAGTACGTAATAGGATATTTTATAGGTAGGGCGTATAATGACATTTTGCGACGAAGTTAACGAAATAAATACCATTATTGTCTATAGCCAAAAAAAAAAGTAAAATAAAAAACGCACATGAAACTGAACTCGTAATATTTTCTCACGACTCCAACTTGAAATTCCCGTACGAGCAAATTTCGTTAATAACTCCCAACGATTACAGTCGACAAAATCGACAGAAATCTTGCACCCCACATACTTGACCCGGCTACCAGACTTTCGAGTACCTTACTGCAAGCGCTACAAATGCGTTTTTCGCCGACGGGGCACACGCGCGTCCAATTAATAATTCAATCATCGTACTCTATTGGATTACTTTCCGGGTGAAAAAAGAATCAAGCAGCCGCATTGATTAACGCTCGCGTAGCCCCGATTCGTCGATTCTGCTGTATGCATATAGGGGGCGCGCGCGTGCATAAATACTTACACATACAGGGAAATAGATAATGGCGAAACATCATCCATATACGCGCTATTCCCAGGCATCGGCGCTTCATATCGAATTATTTCGGTTTTATACCAATGCTTTTGATCGGCCAAAATGACGATCGGCATTACGTATTCGTTGGGTGAACTCGACGAGGTCGACCGAGTTAATTATCGTCGGACGAATGACTTGCGAGCACCATTCGCGTTGCGGCGTACACGATTTCTCTCTCTCTCTCTCTCTCCCTCACACTCTTGTTCGATTTCCATCTCGTGTCCGCCGCCTCTCTTTTGCCAAATTGAAACGTGTGTCCATTCATGCATGTCGCATTATAAGCTTCGCTGACTTTTTCATTTACTTAAATAGTATTGTTCAAAGTATTGTTCGGGAATGGATTATAATTGTTTAGTACGTGTCTTAATAGTAAATGAACTGGACACAATTGCGAGCATGCTTTTCATGTATATAGTTTATTTACGATAATTATATTCTTTCAACATACAATATCATTGCATGTATAGTCATTCAGTAAACAATATATTGTTTATTCATTCAGCCTTTAGAAAAATGTTATTTTGTATATTGTGATAAAAATAAATGGTTAAAGTATTTCTCTTTATTTATTTTTTAGTGGTTGTTCTTCTTTTGAATCTGCACGTAATAAAAATAATACAATATATAAATGGACGTTTTCAATCTGATAGGATGAGATTGAATCAAAGTTTAATTTAATTTCAGCAACTTGTTGCAATTTAACAGGTTTAATTTGAATCGCTTGAAGCAATTGTCACCTTTCAATCAACTTAATTAAAAATTAATTCTATTTTATTCAATTCAATCGATATTTAGTTCACTCTTATCGATTCGAAGGTGTAATTGGGATTAAAATCAATTTGATTCAATCGATTGTATTATTTAATTCAATGTTGCTATGGTTTCATTTCATTAAATAATCGATTCTATTAAATAATTTTATTTCGATCAATTTTATTATTCATAGAATGGAATTACGCATATAGGTTCATGTCGATATCAATTCAATTGACATATTCGAATAGGCGTAATTTAAGATTTTGTTCGTGCAATATATAATCAATTATTATATTTATACATCACTTACTTAAATTGCTTCATGTTGAAGAAACTGAATATGGATAATGGATGCAATTCTGAAAGAAATTAATTCATGATAGACACGTAATATTTAAAATAAGAAATAACATATATTACATGATAGATCTAAACAATGTTATATGTATATGAATAATATTGTTAAAAACTTCTTGAAATAGAAATTAAAATTTCAATGAAAAAAGCGACTCGAATGAATGACACTCTAAAAAAAATTAAAATTTGTCACCTTTTAACAGTGTAATATTCTGAAAAAAGAAGTGTCTTCTTGAGCGCTAAAACAAACTTGTGAACTAATGTTGAATAAAAAATGTTATAAACATAATGTTAATCATGTTTAATTGTAAATTTAATTTTAAAAATAATTACGTCGTACACATTGATCTATTTAATTTAAGTAATGTAATGACTGAAAGATCATTTGAGTATAATGCATAGTAATGATAAATTTACATTTTGTTAATGAGTTCGAAACCTATAATACGTGAAGAAATTTCTTTCTTTTCAAATTTTTAATCAGGCTTGATCCGATAATTATAATGTCATACGTCCTTATGAAAAGTGTCCAAGGAAGTTGATAACAGAGTTGATTTAAAAATAATAATTAATTAAAAGAAAAATAGCATTTGCACCACCAAACAAATTTCAATTATTGCAATTATAAAATAATTTATCTATACTTTCCGAGGGTATTTAATTCAATTTCTCAGTCTAGAACTGTCTTCAATTAAAAATTTAAGCAATACATTTTAAAGCGATACGTCATAAAGAAATATTACTCGAATATTTGGCAACCATTCAGTATTATATATCACAGTGAAATGTATTCAACAAATTCTACATACGTTTTCATTTAATAAATTTAACTATCACTTCCAACAAATATTACAGTAATACATTTGTTTAATGTATAATTGAATGATATATCCTTACTATTCTAATAATACTTTCCTGTAGTTTAGTATATAGCAGCGTACATTTGAACAATATTCCATTCTTTAAATCTTGCATTATGCGATATAAATTTTAAAGCAATATTGCACGAATATAACCAAGGAAGAACGGCGAGAACAACTGATATACAGATACAGAACGAAATTTTCAAATATTTTGATGAATATTCCAGCAATATTCCAGAATTCGATTCATTGCAGACGACAGATATTACATAAATTTCCGTGCAATATTATATACTAGTCAATCTCCTTGATTGAATCGTATTTGATCAAATTGATTTATGCTAATAATCGACTTAGCGATTTGAACGAATCAATTTAGTTGATTCAATTGACTATTTATCATTCAACGATTTAATTGGAGTTAAATAAAATATGTTTATTTTTTCTTATTCGTTTTAATTACTTCGAAATATTTTTATTTTGTTTCGATCCTATTCAATTGGTACTTTATAATACAGTATCATTACGATATTTCTACATGTCATATTTAAGCGGCTACCATAGTCGTACAATTTTATCTTGAATGAATTGTATCTTGAAACGTAAAAACATTCTTCGAAATTAGTGTAAAGGTGTACTTTTTTACTTCAACTGCAATTTTGGATTTGCATGAATAATTGTGGAACAAACAATGATGCAATTTTTCTATTATAGATGACTTCTATGTACGTGTCAATAATCAATAGTTTAATCTCAACTATTAGCACGTTCTGTCGCATGTAACTTTTTTTAATGTTTAAGCGATTATTTCGATGCATTTGAGTATCAATTATAGATAAGCAATAGTCCACCGAACTGCATCGCTTAATTATTCGTTTATTTTTCTGTTTCAGGTAAGCAAATTGAAACACGTACCATTCGTATCCAGTAGCCTGACGCCTCATCAACATTCCCCCTCTAGCCGTGAGTACATCACATACCGGGCGTGAAAATCGGTAAAATGTTTATGACGACACTCTCGCTATGGCACCATGGCATATTTCGTCGTATTATCGGGCGTAATTCGGCGCAGTGACACACTCGTTATAGGCTGTAATTATTAGGTAGCGCAAAAATACTCCAGCTGGTATAGAGGGCCGGTGAATACGTGCGAGCTTGCGTCCGTGCGGTTGCGCCCGGCTGTGGTAATTAAATCCAATGAAAATTACCAAAGATTAAATGGCCTGCCGGACGCGTTTCGGGCCAGCGGAAAATCTGTTTGAGGCGCGTAGACGAGGCCGAACGAACGAAATTTACCGACGCTAATGAAGATTTTATTTTCAATGGGATTCATTATTTCCAGATTCCTTCATCCTATATACAGTCGAAATCCTGCGATGGGCGTGTATCAGCTTTTCGAGCTCCCTTTGTGTCGTTTTTCATTGTGTAATCATTGGATTGTAAATCTATTACACTCCTGATTTATGTTTCCAAAATTCTACCGCGGACATTATATTCCATTCGATATGTACATTACGCAGGATTTTGCGTAATAATTATTACACTGCAATTAGTAACATTGGCTTCATTATTAATACAAACGGAATATTTGGATTGGAAATTTTCTTTAAACAAAACAATGTACGTCGTTATTTTTGTTGTATATAGGCGATTTTAATTGTATCTTGGGCTTAGCCAAAAATAAAATCATATAGAATTATCAGATTTTTCGACGAAATATTTATGACAGGGTCTACGCAATATGTACTTGCACAACAATGACGTCCTTATCAAAAAAATACACCCAAAGTTTCAAACTTTTATGAAAACTCGAGTGTTGATCGAAGCACATTAACGGCTTAATCATCCCGCTGTGATTCGCGGGCGGTGCTTATTTCGTTCATTTATTTCCCGTCTACGTCAGAAATTCAACTTGTTGCTTTATGGCGTCCCCTGTATACGTTAGCCGTTGGCGAAAAAATCACATCGTCCTCCTCGCGAGGGCCGTAGACACATGAATGGGAGCCCATCCGCGTGTTCGCGCAAATCTACGGTCGTCAACGCCTTTTTCATCCGTGCACGAATTCCCTGCCAAGTCTAGATTATTCCGCACGACGACGGGCGGCTTCTGCTACATGTTTGCAAAGAATTCACCCACAGCAATGTTCGTCATGCTCGATAAAAATGCAGAAGCGTACATGTGATCTCTCGTAATACCATGAGAATTGTAGGATTGCTCCTGATGTTGATGAACATTTTTTGCGATCCTGATAATGAACTATTACTGTCAATGAACTATTTGTTGATTGGAACTGTTTATGCAAAAGAGAAAATTGAACAAACTCCAAATTTTATTTAATGACAATTAAAAAAAAAACATTATTTTCTCCAACACATTACATTCGCATTTTAAGAATTCATTTCTGTCTTAAAAATATAGCGAATTATCGACGCATCTTCGTATCAGTGCGTAAAGGCGCCTGCGAATTTCCTCACACACGTCCGAGCACATGCCTCGGCCACACGTACGCGGAGTTACGTATGTTAATGCCGTTCGCCGTGGGTATACGGTATATATACGGTGCGGCGACATCTCTCTGATGAAGTTGACCCGCGACGTGTAATAAGGGTAGCTAGACACGACGCGACGCGGATGGACGTCGTCGAGAGAGCGAGACGAACGGACCGAGAAAGAGGAGAAAGAGGGTGGGTGAGGGCGAATTTGTGAGGTACAATGGGTGGCCGGTTTGCAAGAAGGGTGGAGGGGGAGGGAGAGCTTGACAAGCGGGGCGGACCTGTCCGGAGTGGGTTGAGGCTGGAAGCGGACGTGACACGGCCGTCTTGTGACCCGTTCAAACCCCTACTCTGGACTTGCTCTCTTCCTCTTTCTCTCTCTCTGTCTCTCTCTCTCAATCTACGTATCTCCGTGTCTCTGTCGTCGTCGACCTCGTCGTTTCTCGTCTCCCCAGCCGTTGCTTTCCCTCCTGCCACCCTCGACTTCACATGCCACGACGACGGCGACGGCGACGACGACGACGACGACGACCGACCGACCAACCGACCGCCACTAGCCGGGGCTCCATTGTTGTTATTATTAAAGGGGTGGAATGGGATACTGGGTGAGAGGGACGATGACGGAAAGGAAGGCGGCGTCTGCAGGTGACAGATGAAACAGCGTCCTTCTCTCTCGCCACTAGATGCCCCATTCCTCTCGATCTTTCTCTCTCTCTCTCTCCCTCTGGTACTTTGGACTTGGCGTAGTGTCACGCTTCGGCTTTCACCTCCACCCACCGCCTCCCTCTCTCACTCTCTCTCTCTCGTCTCACTCCCTCTCTCAATTTCTCTCTTTCTCTCGTCACTACAGATTCCCTGCAATCCTGCACTTATGATCGTTCCGTCCTTCAAGCGTTCATTGGATTTTGTTCGAAAACTAATCGAAAATCCAGTACTGCCGTTTAACGGAAAAGGAATTTTCTTAGTTTGCGACCGAGTCCGACAAGCCAGTCAATTTCAGAAGATAGTTTCCGATTGTTATTTTGTCGTTACGTCTTTTCATTCCGAATGTTCAATGGAACATAGTTGTAAATTCAGACACAGACTGCCAAGGGAAACTTTTCAATGATAAGAATCATGTGAAACTGATGATCTAAAAATCATGTAAATATTGTCAAACATCGTACGGAACCTTGGGACTTGAATGAAAAATGTACTTAAACTCTATATAAAGTTGTACCCAAACCAAAATTGTCATTAAGATAATGGTCGATAAAGAATTCAGATTTCCAATATAAATATTTGATCTTAAATTAAAAGAGGTAGTATTCATGCCAAACCTTTTACCGTCACTCTCCATCGTGTCGACCTTTGAAAGCTGGACTCTCTTTCCGTGGAAAACGCGAGGAATGTGCAGTTCCAAAGGGCGATAATGCCACCCATTTCACCATGCGGACTGGAGGGTGTCAAGGTCCGCCTAACATACGCTTGAGGGACGAATTCTCGGGTCGTTGGTGTCTCAGTGCGCGCGAATAACTTTCCGCCGCTTTTTTCCTCCAGCCCTGTCACGAAACCACGTGGAAACCAATAAACCACTGCTGTGGACATGCAAAAACCGACGATGGACGTAGAAAATCTTGAAATCGAAAGAGAATAATAAAAGTTTTCATCCTCTATAAGAGAAGAATGTTGGTTTATATGTACTGTTTAAAAAAAAAACGTCAAAAATTAACGATCAAAAATTCTAATAAAGTATTGCAGGCGCAAAATATCGTACTTCGGCCTAGATACGAAAAATACATTTTTAACGCTGCAAGCGCTTTTCTCGATTTCACGCCCTAGGATGAAAGTTACTGGCGCAAATGATCGATTTTCGCGCCTGTCGTATTAAAAAATATCGTATGCATCACGTGCAAAATATCGATCTCCAACGAGTGTGAGAAACTTCACGCTCGTGGATATCGATACATAATGTAATGTTTCTTAAAAAAAAATAAAAGATTTTGCTATTTGAATTCGTTACTGGCGAATACATCATCGATTTTATTCCTGTCTTTTGTTATATCTTCCTGGTAGGAAAAAAGAATCTAGGACTGACTTCAAGACAAAATCCTTCGTTGCTCTCTCGCGCTTTCCAGTTCCTGAATATTCAATGAGGCGCAGGGGGAGGTTACGTTTGTTCGTACTTGCTGTCTTCTTCGGCATCCGTCCATCCACTTGCAGGGTGCTACTTTCAGAAAAGAACCCAATATATATTGCCACCCTGTCTATCAACCACTCTAATCCGCACCAGTCGCCACAGAGCTAAAACGACGGACATCGACTTTCCACTGAATAAAATCTTATTCTGAATTTGTCTTTCGTTCGTATGTATACGTTGTCTATTTTTGCAACTGAAAGTGTTATTCGATACAAAATTACGGAAATCAATATTACGGATATGCGATACAGATGTTATTTTGGCCATGCCATACAGTACAAACACCAATAAAGATGATTGTTTATTACATTGCAATTGACCCAAAACACGAAGTCAAAATTGTACTTACTGACAGTTGGTCGACGCATCGAAGCGAATATTTCATCGATTCCAAATGGCAGACAGCATTTTAAGGATCGGTGGACGCTCAGGCGTCGTCGCTGCTCACGGCATTGATCTGTCGGAGGGCAGTCTTGATATCGGGAGTGGGCGAAGGAGGAGGAGGAGGAGGAGGTAGGATAGAAAGGCGACTCTAAGGGTGGCCACCCCACTTTGCCTCCCCCGTAACGGATAAACTGTATATATCGGTCGTACCTAGCGAGTCCAGGCAGAGTGAAGCGTCCATCGGGTCGTCGTAGGCGAGAGGGAGTTAAAGGGGTGCCCAGGTCCCAGCAACCCGAGGGGCGACTACGACGAACTGTCACTCTGGAAGACGAGCTCCTCACTCCCGCTTCCGAGACTCGTTACAATCTCGACAACCTATTTACCCCAGACGTCTCGCTCAGTTTAGCGTATTGCTTTATTAGTATCCCTCAATGTCAATATTTTCTATTTACGTCATTCATTCAGATTCCCAGCAGATTATTCCAAGATGTAATTCATTTATACGCGTATTAAAGTTAAAGTCGATAAAGACATCACAATAGACATTATATATTATATATAAATAATATGTAAGCATAGTGTAAATGCTCGGAACTGGATTTAATTTGGCTTGGAAACTACAAACAAACTAATAAACGGGCTCGATTATTAATCGACATCTAAGACCTTTATAATTCGCGTAATGACTTGATGACTGACAATCGCTTTCTTGCAAATGCAAAATTTGGTAATTGACTCGGCCGCAAATTACACTTTTTCCCGTCACTATAATCAAGGTAAAATTCGCATTAGCGTCCCGCATCGCGTGGGAATGCATTGGGGTTTTATTATTCCAGGAGTAGCCCTCTGCGATGAACCCACCCTAATGATAGTCCCGACTTTATGATCTCGGACGTAGTTCCACGAAACGAATGCGCGGAATCATTATACGGCGAGTCTTCAAATTAATGTGTTTGACTTTCCAGACGAGCCTCTCGACTTAGACGTTCGTAAAATATTCAGCAATTTTATTTAATTCTGTAAACTACTTTGCGAAAGGAAAAAGAATGAACGGCTCATTGATTAGGCTTTCCTAAGTTCCTACCGACTAGTGATGCTGTCGCTAATACAGCCACATTCGGCGAACAGATAATCTTTGTGAAATTGGATAATTATCGAAACTAAAATCACATTTTAGAAACAGCATACTGCGTATAAAGTCGTCGGAATAGGGTTCGTCCATTCTGACCACATAGTTATCACCGGAGCGATCGGTGGCGTGGGATGTCGTAAAGTACGAGGGAAAAGTTGCACATTTCGGGACGGGAATAACGCCGGAAGACACTCGAAAGTCTGAATGAGGGTCGATTCGCTCTCTACAAAGGAGAAAGAGGTCTCCTCGATTAAATTAACCTTAGGGTGCCGCGTCTTGTTCCCCGGGAATTAATAATTATCGTGCCTTTTTAAGGGTCGTTTCCGTTTCGCGTAGCACGATCGGAGGCGCCCGTGGGGTTGGCCCTTTCCGCGCTCGCCTTGTTCGTTCATCCTGGGGCTGCGTACGACAGCGAGACGGAGACGACGAGGGGGATTCGGAACTTGAGGTTAGGTTGGTCGGCTGACCCGCTTGACAATCGATTGACGGCTGTCGCCAAGACTCCCCTTCCATACGTCTTGGACTCCCTCCTCTCTTGCGACGTTTCTTCTCTATATCTCTTTCGATTTCATTGTTGCATTGATTTTTTTCGCAAATTTAATTCCTCATTCTCATTCATAATTAAGAAATGTATAAAATAAAATATTACTAATGTTTGCAAGCATTATGTAAGAAAAGTGAATGTGTGAATTGGACATAATTAAATTTTCGCTACTATTCCCCAAGAAATTGGGATTTCACTTACACGCAATTAGATAAATTAGAACGAAATGTCGTGACTTTAAAACGAATTTAATTAAAGGAAGCGATGATGAATGGCGTAGATTATACAAGACTTTAGTAAAAACCGTTTATACGTTAGTTCCCGAACCGATGACGAAAATTTCTTCAAGGGAATGGAAAAAGGGCGTGCGATGGAATAAAGCACATCAACTCAGATTCTGCAAGTGAATTAAAACGTAGTACATTGAATAATATTCACATGGATGGAATGACGTCGTGCGAGTATTAGACGTAATCACATATAGTCATACATATACGAATGTCGCTATATCCAATAATATAATTTCATTTGACACAATTCTACATTCCTAAGATTGATACATACCAATAGGGCAGTTGCTAAAAATTAAATTTGTATCAAGATCATGTGTTGACATCCTTATTCACAGAGTAAAGTGACCAACGTCCTTCAGTGTCACCAACATTCGCAGTTTTCCTGTCTTCGTCGTTCAACCTGCACAGTCCCATTCCTGTCCCACGTTCTCCTTATCCCGGTTAAAGGCAAAGCGGGGAAACGTGACGGGCATATCTGGATCTGGACTGGACTCGTCATCTCTGCCAACCATTAGAAAAGCACCTCGATGCAGCAAGGGTGACGGCTCGCGAAGAGCCGGGGGTAACTCGCGGTTGGCGGGGAAAATGGAAAAGGAGATGGTGGGATCAGTGCGAGGAGAGGTGGGACGAGAGGCAGACGAATCGCGACCTCGCGTTAGCCTGCCTTTCTCAGCGCTGTCCGTCAGAACCGAGCCAACGTCGCTCATTGTCATTTGCGAATGTCGCGTGACTTGATTTCTTCGCAGCGCGAGAATGACATACATGTCTCGTTCGTATTCCTGTATATTTAGAAATTAAGAACGGGTCGTGGCTGCCAGCACGAATTAAGCGCACTGGAATGCGCGTTGCTTTCTTGCATGTAGCAAACTTTTTCAGTCAACGCAATTGCATTTTTGGTCGTTGAATTAATTTTTCAAAATAACGTAAAAATTCTAAAGTGTCTCGAAAATGAGGTTATTTCTTTACATATATATATTAACTTATTTAGTCATCATTTATTACCTGATAAGTGGAGTTTTGAAAAAAAAAAACGTATACTTAACGTTTATAATTGAATGCACGACCAACGATATGCCACGCCGCAATAAATAAATGTACCCGTATTATGCAAAAACGGTATTCCCACGACATTAAAAATTCTGTCATGGTAATTCCTTTTCCATTGCTGAGGGGGAAGTCAATGCCCTACACCTTGTGTGTTTCCTATGAATATTCATTTAACCATATTCACATTTCGAAATTTATAATGACAACTTTACGTTACTCCATAAATCGTGTTAGATTATTGCTTCATTCAACCAATGTGATTAACAACTGAAACTGAAAGAAAATCTTACGTTATCATTGTTTTTCGTCGAAAACCTCACTTCTATAAGTTGAATACCTTTAATAACATGGCTCGCCTAAAATCCGTCGCTGCGTTGGCAGTTTTTCCATTTGACGTCAGTTACTCTTCGCTCTTCGTCTGAAATCTCAAACTCGTGACGGCGATCATCGACCGAAATTGCGAAACGAGACGAACGTCGAGCGAAGAAAGCTCGAGATAAAGCGAAAGGACTGCAAGAGTCGGTATTCGAAGGGGTGGAGTGGGCAGACGTGGAGGACATAGGTAGTCATTATGTGGAGGGAGGTGACGTCACTGACGGTGACGGATGGCTACGCGTCAGGCAAGTATAAACCCCATGGTACCCAATAAATTATTGCAACTATAAATTACTTCTGTGCTCACGATATAATACTATGGCTACTGCTGCGGGTGGGGTGTCTCTCCGCTCGCCTCCCCCTACCTCCCAATCCCTCCCTGCGATATACCCCACCCCGAGTTTCGTTCAGCTTATGTACAAGCGGTAGCGAAATACGATGGTGTGTTATAGTCGCGTGTTCGCCAGTGTAGTGGATGTTATATCGACTCCGTGTGTGAACGAATACTCATACACGCGTGCACTAACGCGTCGCCGCTCGTCACGATGGTGCGCCTATAAATGAAGGGGTGGGGTTGCACAAACAAAGGCGGTGCGATCCTGGCTAACTGCTCTCGGCACCTACACGCGCCCGAGTGTATAGGACGCATTGCGATAGGACACCAACACTTATAGTACACCGGTGAAGGCACGCATCACAGGTAACCCGCATGGCAGCGTGGGGTATGAATGCAGCACGCGTTCATCTGGCCGTAAACAGGGAATATGTACAGACGAGTTTCGCGATTTACGCGAGCACAGTTTCAAGCGATGACCGTGCGTTATTATCCGATTTCGCGACGCAGCTACCCTCATTTCTGATTTTCGTTTTTATTTTTTTGTTGAAAATACAACAAATATACTTTATCTAGGTAAATCTGACCTTTTCAGCAGTAATGCATTAAAAACCGGGATAATCAAGATTAATGAATACACTAGAGTAATAGGAAAGGGTTGTGGGTAGTTCATGTCGAATGTAATTTAAAAGGGCTCCTTTTTAATGTTTAGATATTGCGAAACGTTGGATTATATACTATGCTGGGATGTATGAATATGAATATATATTAAACGTGCTCGCGAGATTTATTATTAGGACCGATTGAAACGTGAATCGGTCAACTTTGCACCGTAAGGTCCAAGAGATGCAGAATGAAACGTTTATAAATCACGGGGCAGCGTACGCGTCCTGATGTATGCTCGCGTACGGGCGTTTTTATGCATCGCATTCCAAGAGTAAATTATAATTGCTAACTGAACATGGTGCGATTAATTCCGACTCGTGTACAATTAGTTACGCAGTCGCGGGCGACACACCCTTTCCACCGTCAATCTTTGATGTTGTGGGCGTTCAATGCGAGTCCGGACATAAATTATCGATTCCGTCGATGAAAATCGCGGCTTCAAAGAATGCGATACGATCGAAACGAATAGGTAACATTAATCTAATATCGGCAAAATAAAGTAATGCTGCGTTGAAAACTACACATAATTACACGTGTGGCTTGATCGAATGCGTAAAAAGGAAAATTTCACCGCGTTTACATATCGCAATTCATGGATGAAATTTGAGTTACTCGATCGCTCGGTGCGTTGTCAGCCAAGAGAGTTGACTGTCGATCAGTACTTGGAATAAATCCTTTCATTTAAATGCCGAAGATATTCTGGAGACGAAGTCGTACTTTTACATTATCTGAAATCTGAGGTAACGTAAGATGTTCAATGGACGAGTGCCGTTGAATAATATAATTCCCATGCGTAATAAATATAATGTGTGGTCGGTATATCATCTCTTGGCAGTATTGGTACATCTGTCTCTCATCCTGTTCGATGGCGTATTACGATGGTCCAAGTGCGTGTGAGTGAGCAAGAATGAGAGAATCGTAGGGTGAAAGACTACTAAGGGGCTTGTCCGTCTCTGTCTTTCTATCTCGCTGTCGGGAAAGGGAGGATATTATGAGCGAGCGAGTGAGTTATACGCTTTGCCGCATGTGTGTCGCATAAATCTGTTCCAACCTCGGGTCTCAGCCCCTTACGACTCTACTAGAACCTCGCTAGAAGCAACTGCGCGCGAACTAACTTACTACCAACTTCTTTCTTCCCCTTAGCTATTTCTTCTTTCTTCTTCGACATTGTCTTTTTGATTTTCCTATTCGAGTTTTCTATTCTATTTTTCTATTCTATTTTTCCAGCATCGAAGGTTCGTACCGAAATTCTCGCTCATTCAATCATGCCTTCGTAAACGTTTTTAATATTCTAATTATTTTCTTACCAACATGTTCAATCTCTTCCAGTCGTTTCGTTTTTCTTTCCTTTCTTTCCTTACATCGAACCGTAATTTTTCTTCTGCTTACCACCGCTCGGTCATTCCTTTTTGAACGAGACTCGGTATCAGATCGACACTTTGTTCTACCGCTCGAATTCAAGTGTCCCTTATTACGATACGGTTACTTCGCACTCGGCGCGATGCGGAGTAGTAATTGGCCTGGATTCATGACGTTTGCACGATTGTAAGCAACTGACTGCTTGCACATACGTAAATCTTGCAGAATTTGGTAAAAAATCGATATTGCACAATTCGCAATATCAAAATATTCAGGTGGAATATAGTTGAGTTAATTTGGCACAAGCAACATATCGTAATGCATTATGCGGACAAATGACATCTATTGTTAATCTCGTTATCCACAACATGACTCGAATATTCGCAGTGTTGTAAAACACGTTGTAGCAAAGTAGCGATTCTATTTTTAGACCACCAACCACTGACGGAATAGAAATACTCACCGAGTGCAAGTACAAGAGTAATAGAGTGCATAACCGCGGCTTACTTTCTTTCGCAAAACAGCTTAAGGCGCCAGACGATGTGACTGAACGTTTATCTTGAGTCGTTTGACACTTTCTTGTAATTTAGATTGATACTTACGTTTATAAATTATAAAATTTTCAGACGATCAAAATATCACTAGGCGTCCGCATTACTAGAGTGCTTAGAAAATATTTGTCGCCTCGTTATTCATACCCGAGGTTTTATCAATTACACCAAGACGCTTCATGAAACGTGACGCTGACTTATGATAAAGATTACTTTGACATGGTACTCGGAATATGTGCTATAAACACATATGTATTGTGGGCCAGTGTAGTGGATGTTTGACCAACATTTCGTAGTGGAAATTAAGATTTGCAGAATTGTAACCAGAGATGCTACATTTTCTGGTAACAATTTTTTTACAGATATACAACTGTTCGAGTAGTGACCACGTGTAGAAGTCCATCTTTCTTACATTTTTTTCTTTTAATATTCTGTATTCTTCCTTCTGTGATAATATGTCCAATAAGATTAAATTGATTTCTCAACCAGTGTAAGTGGCCCACATTACCCAATACCGTAGTGTCCCAATAAGACTAATAAGAACATGGCCGAGCTTCAAAAGAAGCATCAAACATCTCTAGACGCATTAGCGAGTATTTCTGCGAGAGTGAACATCGGTAAGGGGAGGCGACGCAAGGAAATCGCAGACGAACTAAAGCGCCGTGAAAGTGCACTCGGCGGATTCGTGTAAAATACGAGGGAAAGATAGAGAGGCGCACCTGTCCTTCTGTGCATCAAGCGTCCGTCATCCGGATGTCGTATCTGACTCGCGGATGATCTTTCTCGGTGTCCCAACCCCCTTGATGTACTCCGCTGAGTAAGAGGCCGCCACCATTATGCTTATTTATGCTGACATAATATTTATTAGAACGGATCTGGGTCTGGGACTATTTTGGGTGGCGTTCCAACTCTTTCTGCGTCTCTCTTTATTATTCCATCGTTTTTGATCTTTCCTTCGCTTGTTGTCCTTCTATCGGTAAATCTCTCTTGTCGCGACGCGTCCGGACTTGATTAAGATATGGCCCAGTCGTCAGGTTCGCATTCGATTCCTCAACATTAAACTCGCGTCTGAAACTTCTAAGTCGACTACTCACCAGTAATTTTTCAAACCGACCGGGAGCGATTTAAACACTCGTGCGTAGCGTCGCATTGCATTGTTCGTGATAAATTGCGGACGTGTGCTCTGTTAGGGACAGTTATTGGGTAAAATATCGCTCTGTCCTTTTGGTAGTGCGAGTCTTGGGCTGCCTTGACACGGGAAAGAAACGACTTTACTGACAGCTCAAAAACCTGGAATTTACTGTGCCGTTTATACTATGTCGGAATTCGAAGCAATTATTCTGTGATGTATAGGCATCGTAGATTTCATAATTAGATCCATTCGATGATCGAACAAAAGCTCGCAAAGTCTTCAATTTGACAGTACGATTATTGTCAGTTATATCGACACAAAAATATCGTATAGAATTCAGTTAGAGTCTAGGGTGACATAGATCAACAAATGCTGTAATATCATCTACCCGAATGTATCGTCTCGGGACAGGAGTAGAAATAAACGGCAACGCGTCACACCCTCCCGTCGGATCGACACCAGCTGTTTCGTATTTACCGTCGTCGTCCCGCAAATAGCGCGATGTCTGATCTCTCTCTTTGTCCGTCAGTTCCCAGCGTGTCCTCGTCTCTCGCGCCAGCTAGTATCTTCGTCCTCGTTGATGCGAGTGACGGAGGCTTCGCCAACAATTATCGTTGTCAGTGCAGCGACACCGGCAGTCGGTAACAGAAGCGCGAGAGAAGACCGGGACTCAAAGCGTATCCGGGATCCGTGAACAAGGAACGGAGACGAAATGAGGAGGAGGAGAGAAGAGCGAAGACGACGGACATCGCGATGAAGGCATCCTCCTGTCATCTTTCTTTCACTCTCGTCCTGAAAGCTACCCCTTGCCCCACCCCACTCTCGTTCCCCTGGCGACGTCCCCGCACGCTCACGGGTTCTCCTCGACCCGGCCGGCGCGTCCGGTTGAGATCTCGTGGCACGTTGTCAATTGGGCTCTGTCAGTCCACGACGCGAAAACGAAAGAATCGAGTCTGCCATTCGACGGACGATCCGCATCCATGGCCGCTACTGCCGGTGGCAATCGAGCCTGATGGCATTGTTAGAGTAGGTGTCGGATCCGATGATGTAGGTCGCTCTACGGTTATTAGATTCGCAGATTATCGGTCGTCGAGACTCCGGTCTTCTTATCTTTTTTCGTTCACGTGTGCTATTTGCATTCTGTGAACATATTCGGTTATCGCGTTGTGCACTTTTTGGACAGCGGAATTCCCCGAAAACTTTTTTTTCTTAGTCCTTGATGAAGGCAATTTTCGAGCTGTCTTTTTCGAAATTTGGCAGACTTCGTTATGTGCGGGACAGGTACAAGACAAGTGTGAGGTGAGTGATGTGAAGATTCGATATTATCAAAGATCCATATTTTCAGCAAATTAAAAATTCATTTAATTATACGTTGATGAATTTGTCGTAGACTCCTTTTATGTCGGAACCGAAGAGATTAGAACAGATCATCTGACATTACTCCGCATCACTGAACATATATTATACAAAAACGATTAGAACATCTTTTTATCGCGACAACCAATAATTCGAAGGATACCGATAACCGTCCATAAAATCTCATCACCGTCTTAGGTTTATCACTGACACGAGGAAAGTCGATGTTGCATTCGATCGGCTATTGAGTACGCAGTAGGCTTTCGTCACGGCGTATTAAAACTTCTGCTGTCGGACGAACGTACAGAAATGATAAAAAAACGAGTCCGCGGATTTCGCGTTCCTAAAGCATCGCCTCCCATCGATCATCACTGTCGCCTGTTGCACGAACCAGACGCTCGTAACGGACGTACGCAGGAACGTACATCCATCCATCATCCGGTCGCGGTGCCATCTAGACTGGCCGCGTTCTACGCATTAATGCGATGCACGACGGCCGGCGCCCGAGAAACGACCAATAATTGCGAACAGCTAGTTGCCGCTTCTTTCAGGCCGGTCGGAAATGTTGTATAATTCATAGATCGTACGCAATTCACCTGTGGAAAAGTGATAAAATCTTCATTATTTTTTTCGAATAGTTTAGTAGGACGTAATGTGGTCACAATATTTTTTAAACCTGGTATTTATGTTTCATCCATTTTTAATGAGTTATTTGAGATACGAGAAATACCATTTCGTCATATTAGGCGTAAAGTGAAAAATTATTAAAAATTCCTATCATCGAGGACGTACTTGAACTACGTGATGGTAACAGTCACACCGAGGGGGTAAAACTTGTACACTCTCAGTTTCACTTTACGCCCATGGTACGAAAATAACTAGTTCGTATGGTGTACATATAAATGTTATTTTGCTCCCTCGATACGAAAAATAGTAATTTGTTATATATCACTGAGAATCTTTCCAAGTTCAGATAGAAATTTGTACTGCTTTATCCATAAAAATTGTATTCCTATAAAAAATTGTAATTCTCGCAAGAATTCTAGTAAAATTTTCCACTTCTCAATATCAATTTTTTCGATAAGTTTTCTAGAATAATCCTATATTTTGTTATGTCATCGTCTATTTGTAAATTTGCAAAAAAAAAAAAAAAAAAAAATGTCCAGTTTAGGAAACAACACATTTATACATCGTTATTTCGAGACAATTTTATACAAATCATTCTTATCCAGGATTACAGTCGGGAGCATCGAATGATTTATACGATATTGAATTTCGCGGTGAACGCAATTTCATTATATCACGGCAGTATTATATTGCACCTGTGTTGCAATTATGAATGATTCACTTAGCACTTAATCAAATAACTTTACTCATATATCGAAATATATAAACTCAATTTCGTTTTTATTTTCCAACCATATACAGTTCTATTCTAGTAGCTCTTTTCTAAGTGTATAGTATTTGCATTCATTCGATATGTTTGTTAATAGTCACATGCATTATTTATCTTGGGAATCTAGAAGAGCATCGCGGTTCATTCTGCATCTAGTAAATTATAGCAATTGCAGGCAATACCATTTCCGAATGATTATTACTCTTATTAATGTTATCTTTTTCACAACCTCGATCATTATTACCATAATTATCACCCTCATTACCGCGATAACCACTGCGCTAATAATGATCGCAAATCAGAATAATCGTTTATGGTTACGACTTTGTCCTGGGCAAGCGGCAGCCGTAGATCGCCTTCCTTTCTGCCTATTTTTTAAAATATATATTATAATGAAGTCGAGATCGAAAAAGGTGAAGAAACTCTCTCTCTCTCTCTCTCTCTCTCTCTCATTCTCTTTCTTTTCTGTCTTCTTTTATTTCTTCTCAAGACGGAGTTTGTTTCTCGTCTCGAGAAGTTTCCGTCCATCACTCAACGTCGCTCCGACGTGTCAGCCACTCCGTAAATCCCCTACCATCGTGAGCTGCACTCGGTCGTTTCGCCCTCTCTCTCTCTCTCTCTGTCTGTCTCTCTCACGCTCTTCTCCTTCGTATATTGCCCATCGTAGCTTTTACAGGGTTTTGCCCCGCTTTTTAGTCTCGTGCATCAAACGGCTTTCGCGCAAGTGCGGACTGCACGTGCCATTAACGCTACTTGAAAGTTGCGTTTTGCGAACTCATTTTGCTCTCACGCGGTGCCATTCACGGCGCGTTGATAAGGCGCTGGCAATTAAGTTCGTTGCGCCAAAAGTGCGTCCGCGTCTCACCGAGGTGCGGTCTCGAAGTGTCCGTACATATTTGCTTCTTCGAGAGTCCTACATGATTTAGATGTGTGCGTATAAAGCTGATAAACTGATACCGTTCACAATTGTATTTTTTTTTTTTTTTTTTCTTTTTTACGAAAAATGAAGAAAATTTTATTTTTACGTAAACACAGAGTGCGGAGAGTGTAAAATTCGTTCCTACTACGACAGGAGCAAGTTCGCGACAACTCCACTTTTCGCGCTTTATTATAAATTTACGCGAAAAATCCGCTTTGCGAACAATCGCCGGAATCTGCGAATTTCGCGCTCGGTACAATCGTGAGATTTTCATCGAAGGGAACATTTACGACGAGGGAAGCCATTCAGCGGGGGGTGATTGTCGAGGGATTCTCGCTCTTGTCTCTCCACCTGCAAAGAGACAGCGGGATAAAATGAAACTTCTTTCATCGGGCGCGCTGCAGGAGCTCTCAAAAATCGCGGGACAATAATACGCGTGACTTTAACAATTTTCCGGAAGAAACGCAACATAATCTAGTCGCGCCCGGAGAAGCCGCTGTTTTCGAAACGCGATTTCAACGAAGACTGTTTTGAGATGTTCAAAGTATTCTGCTAAAGTCCTACGTGAGGTACCGTGAACGTTTCCAGTCCGACACCTGCTGGAACTATTAAAGTAAATATTTTTCTGTTTCGTTCTTCGAGATTTTATTCGAACGAGTGCTCAGTGATGAAAACGTCATACGAATTGATTTTATGCAGAATCATTTTCACATGTTAAAATCGGCCCATGACATTTCTTCAGATAGACAAGTCTACTGATTGAAAACGAATCTCTCCCATCGCAATTGATATCAATTCCGTCTATCAATGCCGCACTATCTTTGATTTTTTGTCTGAAACTTTTGTACGCGAAAAGAAAAAGAGGATCACGGCTCGGCGGACGTGAAAGAATGATTTTTCAGAGTCGATCGCCGAGCGCGCGTGCTCGCACACACAGAAATGCACATACGAGGAGGAATTCGTTGAACTGATGGAGTGAGTGTTGACTTAGGATAACAGTCGCCTCATCAGTCAATCAGTCAGGTAGGGATACCATAGTGGGGTGCTCCGTCTTACGGCTTGTCTCCTTGTCCTGTTCATTCGTCCTCCGAGAGATCACTAAGTGAGTCACGAGTCTGACCAGCTGACATCCGAAGGCCTTCCAAGCACAAAGCGACAAAAGCGAACGACGGGCCTGCGACGAGATACCTCAAACTTGACTCTTGCGGAGTCACCGAATTATTTACACTCCCACAATTTAAAGGCCGACTTAGCGGAATTCTCGCCTCCACGCTCGAGGCTCGACTTCTGTTTCGATTATACCTGTTGAGGGCAATCTGCTGGAATATTGCGTAGCTGAATTTTTGATCGTTCAAAATCAGCAGGAAACTCTCCAGTGAGTCTCCTCCACAATTGTCGTATCGGCAACTGTCACACGAAATTTTATTCATCATCATCAGCGATCATAATACTGGAGTAGATATATTAAATATCGCAGACATATTTATAGTTTACACGAGCAGTCGGTAAATCAATACTATCCACGGGATAACCTTCTCGTGTTTCTAAATTGTTTGTTCTACCTTCTGGGACATCTGCCGCTCGCACGAAAAAATCCATCCATTAGCAGGAGTTTAAACAGTTCGCTCGAGCATACTCACCAGGTGGTTCTCCTCTATACGTGTGCATGATTTTTCAAAAATGATTTTATTTCAATGCTCGCGAACACGTTTTACATTTAAATCATAACTGTGTTACAATTCACGAAATATCGAATTCTAAAGTTTATTGAATTTCACGTTATGTCACTCCAGTCGCGTTTCGTGCAGTAATGATAATAACAAAAACAAAGTAAAAGAAACAAGAGCTTATTTCTGAAACAACTGAAAAGAAAGGCAGCGAGATAAAAAGCATTTCCTCGCACACAATATTTCCCGAATCGAGATGGATCGAGCTCGGCTGCTGTCCCAATTTGCAGACGGCCTTTCTCTCAGAGGGACGAGCAAAGGAGGAGAACGGATTCACCCGTCAGTCACTCGCTGGCAGACCGCGAGAGAATCACAATGCCTGTAGTCCTCCTTCCCACCCTACCTCGTTCTTCTGTCCGTCCATCCGTTCGTCCGTTCATCCGTCTGTCTGCCCGTCCATCCGTCCGTCTCTTCTTATGCCTCCCGTCACTTTCCTCTTCTCCTGATGGTTCCCGCATTAGAAATTCATCTCGCCCTTCCCACTTTCCTCCTCCACGTGTTCTTCGCCAGCGTCCTTTTGTTCCACCTCGTCAGTGCAAAAGACTTGTTATTATATTCGCTTTTATTGCCGAGATAGTTTCCGAGTTACAGTAGGCTGAAAAGTACTGAATTTCGACACTCTATTTCTTGCTGGAATTACCGAATTTTAATTTCATGACGCAATCTTCATACATTTTAAAGTTTTTCTTTTAGTACAATTAGGACAGGAGATAAATAGTTTTCTATTTTTATTGTGTATCTAACAAGCGCTTAAACATTTCCGAAGTTCGACACTCTTAAAAGCAACTCTATTATATTCACAAAAAATGCCGAACGTAAAATTAACGTATATATAACTTTTGGTCGGTCAAATGCATTATGTTTGCTTTTAGTGCTAAGCCCACTCTAGAGACGCATTCGTCTTTCGGCGGAAAGATGGACAGAATTTATTGGATTTCATAAGTACCTAATATTGTCATTTCCATCGGAACGTTTGAGAGGTCCAAGAGTGAAGACAGTAAATTTGCGGTTTCGTCCTGGAGACTCAAAGGATGCGACCCGACGTCCTTCGGTCTTGAGTTGAATCTGCACGTCATTGTGGCGAATAAATTAGACATTTGTTTAAAATAAGCTCGTAACGCCACCTCTATTCAAGAAACATCTCGCTTTAATATAAGTTATGCAAAATCTTTTAAAATTGTTTGAATATTTTTGTGAATCTGAAAGAATGCGCCTCGTGCTGCAATTTATTTTTGGCTACACCGCAGAAATTGACGTTTGAAATACCAAATAGCACAAGTACGTCCATGCGCGTATGGACTTGAACTGGACTTAATATTGTGTATTAGTATAATATGCGTATTACAATATTTTGTTTAGTATAAATGTACTTATTGACATGTACGTACAATGTACGTCTAGATATGTTGATACTTCAGATGTCTATTCGACGCCCGTGGACGCATGGATTTTGGATGTACATCAAATCTAGAATATACTTATTGGGCATTTTTAAAGACCTTCAAGAACGTTACGCAAAACATAATTTTTAACGATGACCTTGCCAATTCCGAATATGTCCATCGTGTAAAAAGAAAGAGTCAACGCTAGACATTTAGGGAGACATTTAGAGTTGGGCCTAAAAGAATGTAAGGAAATAAAAAATTCTAATATATTACCAACAAAAAATGTCAACGAACAACTATATATATATATAGATATTTAACGGGAAAATAGAGCAAATAATGAAAATTGACCATTTTCGCGGAATAGAAGGAGAAGTCCCGCAGCGGATCGATGTACACGCTAGAATAGAACGGCCGTCCGATAAGGCTAATTATTGTTTTGCAGAGCGAGCCCAGGGTTAAAAGAGCGGTAGGCGCACTAACGTGCATCAAGTGCGCTTCGCCAAAGCCGAGCTCATGAAGTAAAGTCGGAGACTCACGCTAATATATCGTGTTGGCGCTCCACGAGCCGAGTCAGCCGAGGACAGAATATCGCGCGGCAGCATCTCCTCGGATGTCAGGTCCCGGCTGCTGGTACACCACGCTTATCCTTGTTCCCGTTGTATCTTGGGCGAAGGGGTCCAACCCCCGTGCGAGGCCTTGTTAGCGGTTTGCCAATACAGGGCCACGATCGAAGCAGGTCGTGCGAATAGTATTTGCATCCTGACCAGACAGTCTTTTTTCCGTCGCATACTTTTAACGCCCGACATAGGAGCATTCTTTTCATTTTAGTTTCGCAGGATGCGGAATTCTGATTAGGTTCTTTCATTTGTTCTTTTCGGTTAAAAGTAGGTGAGTAGATGATACTATCTTGGATAGTATTTCGACAGTTTTAGACGACTTCGAAAATATGGACGGACTTTAAGTGGGTCCCATTATGGTCACGTAACGTGCGCTTCTAGATTATTAATTTCATTATTAGATTCGTGATTCATCTCATATTTGGGGTTTTCGCCAGTGTCTATTGTTTGCAGAATGCTTTTCTTACAATAGTTCCATGAAAAGGGTGTAAAAGAAAAGACACAACGTGAAGGAACAAATCGGCGGTCCATTCTGAGATCGCCGTCTTGCACTTTTCTCTTCGCAATGCACTCCGAGACGTTATCCACATCCTCGCCACTCGTCTTTTCGCAAATTCCACATTCTGTTTCCTCTCCTTTCTCTTCTCTGACGTTTCCTCCCTCGCCCTCGGTCGAGTTCCTGCATCGTCCTGTTCGATCCTCTGGCTCGCTCGCTTGCTCCGGCTCCCGCTCTCCGGAGACAATGGACAATGGGGACATAAATCTGCGTAATTAGTTGCCGATGCTCCCGTGGATCAATGTGCGATCTCCTTTCTCTCCCTCTCAGCGAGCGCTCCGAGTCAGGAACAAACGATCGTTTGGTTGGTCAGTCGGCAAGGTAGGACGGTGCACGCTGTTCCCCACCCGATCTCGTCGCGTTCCCGTTTGCCTCGACGACGAACGTACCATCGTTCCATGACACTCCCTTCCTTCATGGAGGAGGACGCACCCGCGTTCACCTTCAAGATGGCGACACGCGTGCTTCCTTTCGCGTCCGGGAGCCAACGATCTTCTTCATCCTCGTCGCCTTTTATCTTTTTGCCTCGCTCGCCAACATCCCGTGCGCTTATTTGCATCGAGCACCTGTCTTACGACCGTCCTCCGTACGTCCCACAGCCTCCTTGGTATCCCTGTTGTCTCTGCAATCCCCAGGTGCACTCAACATTCTGGCGTCCGCACAACGCAAGTAAATCACATCGAGCCATGGGGAAGATTTAGGGATCGCGAATCGAGGAGGTCACGATGACGTGCGAGGAACTCGAGTCCATAAATCCTAAGGTGGTTCGCTGACCAAGCTGACGAAGATCTCTCGCGCGTGGGAGGGTCACCCGAGTCTGCGAACTGTAGCGTACCAGAAGAAAAACCTATGAAACGGTGTTTGCAGTCGGAATGGTACTTCATGCATTGCGGTCTATATCCGTTTTACTACGAAACAAGAATGGTTGAAAATCATGACGCACGTCGTTAAGTAAACGGCGAGTACATGGGAATGGAGGGATCTCTTCCTGCCGCTAAACGAATGAAGAACATACTCACAAAAATAAAGAACAAATCGAACCGATGTATTTCTCTTTGCGAATAGTAGACGACGATAGTCATCGTTCTGAGTGTAAGACTCCATAAAACACTTATGTTAACGAGTTTGGCATAACGTAAGTACAAGCGATCTACCATCTAAGCAGTTTCATCGGGGCAAGGGGAGGCGATACGATCTGAGGAGACACGAAAGGCTGAATTGCAGATGAAATCGCGCGAGAAAGGAGCGTGACAAAACGCGGGAACGCGCCATTACTCTTCGATCTCTCTTCCTTTCTCTCCTGCCAACTGCATCGTAAAGATCAGTTCGTCATTTTTGAAAGAGGTGATGGCGGCAAAGTTCATGAATAACCATTTCTCTCTTTGCTCTGGTGCGACGACGAGAGATCTCGTCTGGGAGAAAACTTAGCGGAATGGAAATGATTTGATTAAAACTCATAATGCCGATGACGGAAGGCCTCGTCGCAGTTACACAATACGAGGTCCTCCTGCCGCCTGTCGCCCGTTCATTCGTCGAAGACGCGTTTTGCGAGACGCGAACCTCATCATCTCGAAAGGCTGATAAATGAACCGATAGCGCCATTGTTATGCGCCATCTGCACCTTTATATCGCTCTATGGAAACAGCCTCATCTTCGCGACTGTCGATAGCACCCTTCGAAATCTTTCCCGAATATTCCCCGTATTTACCGAACTCAGTGTACTTTTCGACAGAACACCGGCATTGGTGCGCGTTCTGAATAACACTCTTTTCACTATAGAATAAACTCGATTGATTTTTTAGACATCAAGCGGGAAATATCGAAGATCCTTCCTTTATCCCAAGACGCAATCGTCCAATGAATTGATCTTAAGATAATTTCGTTGACTTTTGTGACAATGAATGTTAAAATGTTCTATATGCAATATACGTATAACAATTAAATTACCGGCAATAATTCAGAATTTTGTGTTTTTCTTCTCCAGGGGAGGACGGCGTCGAAAGCTCAGGTCCTGGTACGGATCTCCAGGGTGAGGAGGGTGACTGCGTTGACGAAGATGGCCCGATTAGCCCCAGTGAGCGAGGCTGCGCGTCTGCTGCTAAAGAGGAAGAAGATGGCGAAGCAAGCGAAGAGGATGACGATGAGGAAGTTTCACCTCCGACTTTATCGCCTTCTGCCAGCGCGCGACTGAATCCCGTCGCCCTCAGGGACACCGGACCTCCCGATAGGTAGGTTTCAGCCAATGACAGGCTTAGCATCCGATCTTTACTCATTGTTGATTTTTCCATGATAATCGTCAGATAAACCCGTCGAGACCACTATTTCATCTTCCTGGCGTTTATTGCCATTCGCAAACCGAAATATTCTTCGCGGATGTTCGTTAATTTAGGATCGTCAACATAATAATCGCTTGTAAATTTTCGCAGAGAGATTTACTGTGTCGTATTTTATCGAACTGCGCTTATTTGCGACTAGATTAATATTCTCGTCAAAAATGCTTCGTTCATACAACACTATACTGGGAGACTTTGTATGTCAATGTTGTTTTAAATTATGTATGAATAAGTGCAATAGAAAATAGGATTTCAGGGTTACACTATCAAAGTAACTAAGTATCTGTCAATAATAGGAAATTTGGTTATTTTTGTAAGAATCACTACCATGAAGTATAAGAAATACTAATGTACTTAAAAATAATTAATATATTTATTTCAGTTGCCACAAGTAGTATTAGCCCCTTGAAATCAATTATAATATTTTTTTTTACAGTCAATATCCTCAATTTGAATGTAGTACAGTTTACTAAATAAGAAGGCTTTTAAAAATTCTAAATTCATTATATGAAAAATATCCTCCGACTGTTCCCGAGCAGTCACGAAGTGTGGTCGAGTAAATTAAAAAGCGTAAAGTAAACATTTAGAGCCCAGCGTATTATTCGTCCGTTACTGCGTCTCGTTTCTCAAGTCAAGTGACAGAGATTTTCATCACTCTGTACCTCGAATTTCCCATATAATATTTGAGGAAAATGCCATCAATTTCTCATACGGGGAATTATATTTCCCGTACTTGTAATGAAATGTATACTATTGTATATACTATACGCATGTTAGGTGTTTCTTTTTTCTAAAGTTTTACAATTTTTCATGTATTGTTTTAAAAATTATTTGACTTTATCTAATACTACGGGAATATTCAAAAGGTCCCACCTTTTATCTCCCTTATTCCTAAGTAATTTAAGAAAACATTATACGCAAAGTTTCTCAGAGTAAAACCGATAAATGTACCGGCAGAATTATTTTGTTATAATAATATGAAAGGCAAATTTACAACGACAATACTTTGAAGTAGACCCGTCAAAGGATTATGCATTAATAATTTACTAGGTTATTTTGACATTTGAATCTGTGAAATTTTCACAAGGCAATATCTTCATTCGTCGTTATGTTGACGCGCGAATGACACGTTTCTATTTACAATGTTTATTTCAATAGCAAGTCTAGACGCGTAATTAATATTTACCCTCATTGAAATGGAACTTCATATTTAAGATAGATATGCTACTAGACATTCCACTCGCATGTACCATCGGTCAATTCGCCTGCTTTGTTCCCTTGATTTATTATTTGTGGTAAATGTTTGAATAGTCTTGATTTCCATGATTGACGACAACATTAAATGTGATAAAAAAAAATATCCTGAAAATAGTCTTGAATCTGTCTGATACCTTAAGAAAAATTCTATGTATTATATGATATATAACAAAATCTTGGAATAATTTTGTAATGGTTTAATAAAACAATCCATGTGGAACTACTGGGAACCGGGTTCATTACACGGAGAAAAAACTTGCTTGAAATCATTATCATAAAGTTAGCACTTTAAGGTCAGACTCTCATCGTGACATGAATTACACTTTTTAAACGTTTATTACGCGAATGGAACAATTGCCGTCCTTTACGGTAAACTTTATATAAGAAATAGCAATTTTTATTATCAAAATATTTAGAATGACAACTGGTACGGTATAAAATTATCAAACAAGGGTTTCTACAATGGAAATTATTTGCAAGTAGCCGATACATTAAAGCAAAAACCAATAAGCAATTAGACGACTATATTACATCTATTGGATAGAGACTGAATTTTCATGAAAAATGTGGTTTATTGGACAAGAAACATGTCCAGTACCTTGAAACGCTTTATTTATGTTTTTCAAATCTATAAAGCAAATTTTCCTGGTTTGATCGTTCGAAAACCGGAGCGCGTACGTGAAATTGTTACAGATCAAAAATTATGCAACTTATCATGATCATTTTTGATCATGTGCATTTTGCACATTAAAATGTGCAGGTATTAAAGCATTCCAAGAAAGAAAAGTATGACGCTGTACATTTTTTAGATGAAATGACGTATGACTGGTCGACGAATTTCAATTATGTATTACGTCACATACGCATAAACCGCAACCTGCAATTGATCTTTACATCGACCACCAGAAATCAGTGACGTTCGCAAACTCGGAACAAAGACCTCATTAACCAGTCATTATGCCGCCATATTTGAGGACCAGCATGTCAACATGAATCGGTGCTATCTTTTGTTTTTCTTGTTTCTTTTTTAACAAGATACCCTTCCGCACGCACCCTTCGTGGACAATCTACGGGTGACCCATCAACGTCCCGCCGCGACACCTGCCACGTCCTTTCGGATGTTACGCATTCGCAAAACCCCCACGAACACGCGTCCTAGTGTTCGTGCTCCTCGTAAAGCAGCGAGGAATAAATAAAAGTAAAAGACGCCTTTGAAGCTGCCGCCGCCGACGACAAGCGCGTCTTCGTTTACGCCCGAGACTTGTTGTTCGAGGGCAACAAATCGCCGCACTTGTATGCTCCCTCTCTCCTGCTCGAGCGGGGTAAATAAGCCAGTGTCAGGCGGCTCTGATATCAGGGCCGGTTGCCGCGTGCGGCGTCACTCGGCTAATAGAGATAGGCGCGCGCGTTTCGAGCGATTTTCTCTCTTTCTCTCTCTCTCTCTCTCGCTCGCTCGCTCTCTCCCCTACCGAAGCAGCACCCGTATAACAGTGTATACTATGTACTATGTGTACTGTGCGTGTGAGGATATGGAGCGTTGGCGCACCCTCGCGACACACGAGAGACCCTCCTCCCCCCTTGGCGCAGCCCTCAATACCCCGCCAGCCTAAAAACTTCCCCTGCATGCGTGGAGGTGGCCCCCTTTCATCTCTCGGCAGGCATTCGGGCTCATTCAGTTAGTGGAGTCAGTTACGAGCGAGCCGTCGACATGCAGGGAGCACGCCTGATAGAACTCGAGCCCTTAATCGTTCTCACGCAATCTGCCACCACGTGCGGAGCAATTCGACGGCCGCACACACTGGCGCAGGTACCCGAAACGAATTTTACTCTCGCAATACTTTTCAAGGATGTTACGTTAACAACTGTTGTCGTGTCTTTTTTTATTTCATCGTACCTGCATGTGCCCAGCCGGAAGAATATATCATTTGACTTTTTGAAACTATATCGGAGAGTTGTTTGAGAGTTGTACCGGTGCATGCTGGTTTGGTAACGATTGGAATACTATTAAAAAATACCATTGTTTTGTAAATTTCTGTAATAATGATTTAAGCGGAGCTTTAGTAGGTGTGAATTGTTAGGTTCTGTAAATTATTGTATACTTTTGTAACTGTAATTTGACATGTTTTTCTGGGTACTGTTTACTATTATTATACTAATGATTGTGATAAAACTATATTGCGTATTATGTCATTACAGTAATAACGAATGTAATATGTATTATTAGTTTTTTTATTATATTATTTTCATTCAAATCATTATTTCTATTATTATAAATATTATATTATTATTACATAATTATTATTGTTGTTGTTGTTGTTATTGTTATTATTATTATTACTTAAATGAAATAAAAAAAAAAAAAAAAAAAAAATCATAAATTATAAAAATAACAAAAAAAAAAAAAAATTAAAACATAATATCAGATCCTTCATTTTGTTTTTTGATTGCATGAATTGTCAACTTTCGTAAATGCGGGTGAATATTTCTGAAATTGTTATTTGTGATTAAAACAAATTGCATTTGTTAAAGGTGTTTTTTTTTAAATTAAATTCTATTGTAGTTACGTATTATCATTATCAAATTTTGGTTAATATAAGCAGTATAATTTCAGATATTATAAATTAATTTTTATTTCTTTTTATAATATTGCTTAATTAATTTAATTGTTAATTCACGTTCATTTAAATGGAGCAATGTTAATTTAATTCATACATAGTATTGATTTCCTTAAATAATTATTTAATTAACCCTACTAAGAATAAAAACAATGGTGATTTTAATTTTTATAATACACACTATTTCATGAGAAAGAAATTAAATGTGTCAACTTTATTTTGTTTGTATTCAGAGTCAATATTTTGGTTAGACCATTCCATCAGTCACGCAAAGCTTGACGATCATTTGCAAAGTTAAATATTTTTTATTTCACATAATTTGTTTATGCTTTTATTTGTGTAAATGATTAGTAATTTTTAAAACGGTTGTAATTAATTATTTAATAAACTAATTTAATAAGTATTTGCTTAATCAAGATATTTATTTTAATTTGCATGAATAATAATAATAATAATAATAAATGGGCTCGACGGATCTGAAAAAGTACTCGTCATAACCATGTAAACATGTGCAATCAATCAGGTGCAATATAAATATATATTAATTACCATCATTATTCATTGAGATATTATTACAAATAAAAAGCATCTGCAAGTGTATAGTATAGATTCGCTATATAATATTATAGACGACAATAATTTTTTTGTTTACTAAGTCATGCACGAAACATTTTTAAATTTTGACAGAATATTCACTCAAGGTTCATAAAAAAGCTGAATTTTTTTCAAGACGTCAGAATTCGTGTTATAAAACCGTCTTTTCTTCTTAATAATGTTTATTTGTTTAGCTGGTTTACATCATACAACAAGCATAGCCTTAGAAACTGATTTCTTTCGATCCTGAAAAAAAAATCGGGCATATTTCGGAATCCTGCTAGAGTGTTCTGTCAAAATTTTAAATTTTCCGCGTGACATATACTCGATAAATAAAAATTCTCGTGATCTGTTTTTGACAATATTTCATTATTATTATATCATGTAGATGGTTTTTTACAAAAATTCGAAAAATAATCCATGGAATTTCTTCTGTTCTCTGACTCTTTGATATGAATGTATGCATATATAAAATTACACGATCATTATTATTTGATCATTATTAATATTTATTAATAATGCAAAACGTCATTATACCTACAAAAGTTGTCGGCAAAAGTTAACAGGACAAGAACAAAAAATATTGTTTGAAATATCAATTTATTTTTGTCACAATGGTCGAATTTCACGGTGCTATACCTGAGAGTATACGACACAAGCATGAATCAGCATTTCAAATGTAACGTGGGCTTCTCTGGGATACTCTTAATGCCAGAGACGTTGTCCTCTTCTTCCAAATATGCTTCATCATGTACGAAATTTGAGCAACTTCAAGCTTTAATTTGTCAATCACCGTCCTTTTTTCGTCAATATAGGTTTTCCAACGTTTCTTTTGTTTCGGAGTCAACCAGTACGTCATTTCATAAGTCATTTTATGCACTTTCAGACCATAAGTTCAGTATTAATAAACACTTGTGAAGATGCCGCCAATATAGAAAGCAGAGCTAATTTTTAACTATATAAAAATCAACAATGAGCAATCGTCTGTGATTTAATTAGATTTTACAAATGTGATTGACAAAGCTTCCTAAATAATTTGATGTCGTATGATGTTTATGAAATATACTTTCTGACTTCTTGATTTGAATAGTCTTACAAATCTGACGAATTTTGTCAATCATATTATATTATATTACAATATCCTAAGCAATTATTCGTTATTTGAATGCGCTCTTGGAGATTCACTGTGCTTTTTTTAAAATGTTTCAGGGAGCCAGTAAGTCCACGTTCCCCATCTAGGGACTCTCGGGAATCATCCGGTCCAGCAATCGGAAGCCCCCCGCCACCTGCAACGCGGAACAGCTCGAGTCCTGCTAGCCCTCCTGGTAGTATCGTACCATTGCCGTTAGGAGGCCACCCACTCCTACCCACGCATTCCGCTGCAATGATGGCAGCATACATTCAGCAGACGCATCATCGTCTCCTACTTGGCCATTCACCTCTGTCGCGGAGTTCCGTGTCACCGTTGGTGACATCTTCGTGTTCTCCACCCGCGGCAACGCCCGGACTTTTAGTTTCGCCGATGAGCGGAGGTGACATATCGCCAAGTGCGACGCCCTTGCCAGCAGTATTGGACTTCAGTACAAGGAAGGCATCTTCCACAGAAGAGGATGAAGATGAGCAGATTTTGAATCTCAGCAAGCCCCCGACGCCATCGTCGTCGACCGAAACCAATAACGGCCCCCTAGATCTCTCCGTACCAAGTCGCAAACGGCCTGTTTCGGAAAACTCGCCTCCTCCACCTCGAAAGTCGTCAAGATTGACTGGATCTGCAACTTCCACTCATCAAGAATCACCGTCGAATGCGAATCCTTACGGTCGTCAAGTTGTTTCGCCATGGACTTCTCCGGTAGTTGCATCTCATTTTCCTTACTTCGCCGCAGCTGTCGCAGCAGCGGCTACTAGTCAGCAGCAACTATCCCCGAAGAGCGGCAGCGGACACATTGATAACCATAATTTATGGAATGGTAAAATGAAGCCGCCTGCTGCTGTAGACAAGTCTTATCAACCAAGCGAAGCCACGAAAGCTTTGGAAAAGATGAGCGAACTTAGCAAACTTGGCGGCGAGGATCTCTTCCGATCATCGGCAGGTTCCGGAAGTGGTAATGTAGGCACCGTTTCTTCCGGTACCTCTGGTAGTAGGCACAGTGCCTGGCAATCGCATTGGCTGAATAAAGGTGCGGATCAGGCAAAAGACGTATTGAAATGCGTTTGGTGTAAACAAAGTTTTCCAACGCTGGCTGCTATGACGACACACATGAAGGAGGCAAAGCATTGCGGAGTCAACATGCCCGTTCCAACTTCGTCCAGTCATCATGGACAGCCTAATATGCAGTCTATAGCACCACCGTCTCTACAGTCGCATCAGCCTCAAACTTCGACAGCTGGCGGTGGGAATAGTAACACTGCTACGCCAAGTAGTAAACAAAGTCCGTCGGAATTGAATCTACTTATTAAGGAAACCATGCCATTGCCTAGAAAACTCGTGCGAGGACAAGATGTGTGGTTAGGAAAAGGAGCTGAACAAACGCGGCAGATACTCAAATGTATGTGGTGTGGACAAAGTTTCCGATCGCTCGCGGAGATGACTTCTCACATGCAACAAACACAGCACTATACCAACATTATCTCACAGGAACAAATAATATCCTGGAAATCTTCGGACGAAAAAGGCGGAGGAGGCGGAGGAGGTGGCCCTGGGTCTGGGGGTGGTGGAGGAGGTGGAGGTGGTAGTGGAGGTGCTCCTCCTGGAAGTGGTGGCGGTCCTCATGGATCTACAGGAGGTCCCGGTGCCGGAGCAACGAGTAGTCATGTCAGTGCAGTGCTAACGTGTAAAGTTTGTGATCAGGCGTTCAGTTCGTTAAAGGAATTGAGTAATCATATGGTGAAGAATAGCCATTATAAGGAACACATCATGCGTTCAATCACGGAAAGCGGCGGCCGAAGAAGGCAGACTAGGGAAAAGCGGAAAAAGTCTTTGCCGGTAAGGAAACTGTTGGAGCTCGAACGAGCTCAAAATGAATTCAAAAACGGTGATATTGGAGCTGCAGCACTTGGTATAGGCCTAGGTAAACACGCTAAGATTACGTGTGAAAAATGTGGCGAGAAAATTGAAACGGCAATTTTCGTCGACCATATTCGTCAATGCATTGGAGGAGGATCGCTTGGCGCTAATCAACGAAATTTCCTGAAAAATGCTTTAATGTCGAATCATTTACCACCCACCTTACCCGGAGAATCAGGCAGGAAGAGCGTAAACGAAGACGTCTCTTCTATCTCTTCGAGGCATCATCGATCTCCATCTTCTGCGAGCGATGCAACAACACCAGGAAAGGACACGCCTACGCTGTCGGCAAATGAATCCACAGGCGGTACATCATCACCGTCTGTATTAAACGCTATAGAAAAATTGATAGAGAAGAGTTTCGATCCCCGTGCTCGACAGGGTGCACCAGGATTGCATCACTCGCAACCTGGAGCTCCTGTTGGGTCAAGTATCTTAAAACGTCTGGGAATTGATGAGAGTGTGGACTACACGAAACCACTTGTCGATCCTCAAACAATGAATCTTCTTCGATCCTATCAACAGCAACATTATAATGCTGCTACCGCAGCGGCTAGGCGGGAAAGAAGCGGCAGTGAATCCAGCTCTATATCAGAAAGGGGAAGTGGACGAACGGATACAATGACGCCTGAACGACGTATGGATTTGTCCACGAGCCACGATAGACTTTCCACGTCTTCAACGCACTCCCATCATCATCGTACGACGCCTGATAAACAGACTACTCCTCTGCCGAGTCGGCATCCACCAGCTCACGAAGAATCAGAAGACGAAGAATCTGTAGTCATTAAAAAAGAACCTCGAGATGAGGACCGTGAACCTACCCCTTCGACTGAAACTGAACAACAATCGGGTAGCGCAAGGGAAGTCATTGTTAAGAAAGAAGTGGTAGAGGATGGGCGAGAAGACGAAGAACAAGATTCATACAATCATCGAAGAAGTAGTAGTATTAGAGAAGCTTCGGAAGAGCGAAAGGATGTTCTCTCGCCTCCGATGAATCCTCCAACACCCAGACCCGCCAGTCAAGTAGAGCAAGTGGCTAGAAGTCCATGCAGAAACAGTACTAGTAGTCCTGCTAGTAGCGACAGATCTGTGACTCCACGAGGTACTCCCGACACCAAAGCTTCTAGCAGCTTAGGTGCATTGTCCTCTATGTTCGATAGTTTATCCGGCGGAGGTGGTGCCGGGAATGCGAGCACGACGGATAGTCAAGGGCGTAAAACCAGTAGCCATCCATTAGCAGCACTTCAAAAGCTCTGCGACAAGACGGAAACTCGTGGATCCAGTGGTGGTGGCAGCAATCGATCTTCGTCAGGTTCGACGACGACTCACGGTTCGACAAGTGGATCGAATTCCGGCACCAGCGGATCTTCCTCAGGTCCCATGCCTGGGGCTATTCTTGCATTTAGTTGGGCTTGCAACGACGCCGTAGTGACTGCTGATTCTATAATGAAATGCGCCTTTTGTGATACTCCTTTTATTTCGAAAGGCGCCTACAGGCATCATCTTTCCAAGATGCACTTCGTAAAAGACGGCGTAATTCCGGATCCTCTAACAATTGGAAGATCGGCTGCAGCAGTGGCCGCTGCTGCAGCTTCTGCTTCGCAATCGTCTTCCGGCGGCCCGAGTCACAGTTCCTCATCACCTCCTGCAACACAGCGGAATAAGTCTCCGCCGACTCCTCAAGCGAACGGAAGTCCTTCACAACCCACGACGTCGCCGTTAGAGGAAAGTCCACACTCCAAATTTCTCAAGTATACGGAGCTGGCCAAGCAGTTGTCCAGCAAATACGTATAGTCCGGGCCCCGTAAGTAGCGGTGCAACTTGTACATAAGTGTATCTATATTGTAACGAGTTCGAGGGTTGGTCGGATAGAGTTAGTTCGCGTACATCGTGCCAACGATTATGGTCGTGACGGCGAGTTGGTCTTGAATCGGAAACGTTTACATTTAGGTCGGAGTATAATGCCATCCTTCATGGCGTATAAAAAATTCTCTACTCGTAGTTCTTCGATTATCTTTTAAAAACTAAAAATCGATTGTTATGGAAAAATCAATCTTCTAGTAAAGTCAGCTTATCCGATTCAAGATCAGCAGCTAATAACAGTTTTAAGTGCAGGGATATTGCTGAACCGTGAATAAAGAAAACTTGATAGTTTATCAATAGCTTTTTACCGTTTTTTTAACGATTCTGATATTTTTTACTAGGTATTTTCACGGCTCAGCACTATCACGCCGAGTGCGACTGTGAGTCGTAAATCGCGTCTTGTCATTCCTGGGTCAATTTCATAAATAGCGTTTGTCTCATTTCGATTCCCGACATTAATGCAAGCAAAGCTATTTAGGCTGGTCGAGCTATGAAGGTAGTTACTTTTTCCCCCTATTTTATCGCTAAAATAATCAATTTTCGCTCAACTTCTTCGTTTTTAATCAAACAAATTTAGGACTATCGTCCGTGCAATACGTACATTAAACGTTTAATAAGAAAGATAAAGAAAAGTGCGAGACTCCAAAATCAAACGAAATCTTATAGTAATGAAGTAAAGCTAAAAATTGAAAAGTATATTAATGGGGCGGCGAAACGACGTTGGCGCCATGACGACGCGGCAGTGCGCGTAAGCGCATAATAGTTAGGAGAGACGAGATTGAATTTCATTGTGATGCCACCATATCTCGCAGCACCGCTGAGTCACGGGGCTCGGCGCGCGGCCAAGTATGTGATTTTATAATAATATAAAAACAAATACTTAAGAAGTTTTACGTTTTACGATCGACGCGGGTGAACGCGGTGCACCGATACCACCGGAAATGACGGATACCCTCGTTGTTTCGGATCGTGCATAAGGCGGTAACTACTTAATAAGAATAAGCGTAAGTTCAAACGTTACTTCGATTTCAAAGTACGGAACTTAAGCCCGTCACCCGTTTTAAGGTAGCGATCGTCAGCATGTATACCTCTAGTTCGTAAGGTGTAGTTAATTAGTTAAAACTAGACATAGGGCCCGCCATTGTATAGGAATCTCTTTGTTGATAATTGCCGCCACGCGGGACTGGTCACCTGTCGATGGTGATTTTCTCACACACGAGCGACGTAGAGAGTGAGACTGCGAAGGAATAATAAGAGCGCGCACGACACCCCCCGCGGTGCAATATCGAACTCTCTAAATCTGAATTAGCGAGAAATGAGATGTTATTTGGAATTGGCTGCAGACGTAGTGGCTAATTGCTCATTGGCCGTTGACTGATTCGAATTAGCATTTTGTATTTGACTAATTCAAGTTCAGAAAGAAGAATAGAATAGCTTCAAACGAGCCTCGAGGAGGCACATCGCTTTGATAAATCAAGCGCGTTAAACGGGCGAGTCAGCCAAGCGAATGTGTCTAAGAAAATAGCAATGAACTACATTGGGCAAATTTAATGGCGAAATGACGTGTCGTGAAATAAATCGAACTTGAAACTTTCACAGGCAACACTAAAGCAAAATAGAAACGCACCTGATCATCCTCCGGGACGAAATTCGACAGTGTGAATTGTATAATTTGAAAAGTTCGATTTACGCATGACATATTATCATTTGAAGTATACTTTCTGCCGTGTAGGAAAATCGACTGCTTGAGAATACGGGAGTGAACTCGAGGTGAAAAGTGTCGTGTCGTACCGCTTATGAAGACCATTGTAAATTTTCTTTGTTTTAAAAATGATATTTATTATCGCGCCGGAGTGATCCAAGCATCATTCAACATGTAAAATACGGTCATTTATTATCATTCGAATTATCGCGGCATATATTGTGTATATTGATTATAATTGATTGATTATATTCAATATATTAGGAAGCGAAAAGGCGGATAGGAGATACAGAAGACGGTGAATGCGTGCGAGAACGTTTGTGTGAATGGAGACGGACGAATGGGGGAGAGAAAGAGAGAGACGTAGCAGCTCGTGCGACCGCCAGAGAGAAAAATTATAGGATAGAGAAAGAGAAGGAAAACACGTGGCAGAGAGAACGAAGCGAAACACACACACTTGTATACGTATTTCTTGTAAACTCTAATTCTTCCATCGCGGACTTTAAAAGTATTTATCGACATAATAATAATAATAATATTATTATTGTAATTATATACGACTGCTGAGAGTGTGATGAACGATTACGAAGCATCAACACGTGCGAGCGAGTGCGAGGAACTGAGCGAATGCGCGAGTGAAACACATCCCTATACGAAAAGAAAACACACCAGGATCGAATGTACACTTCGAAAAAGTTGCATTACACTCACATACAAACACACCTACTCACTTACACTCACACGCCCGCACAACAAATACACGTACACGTTCACGCAGCCAGATATACATAGACACCGAAGCCGCACATATACGAGCGCAAACGCAATCGAGTGACGAACACGCGTGAGCGAGCCACACGAACGTACCTACACACGAAATCACAAAGATATGCATCATGTATACGCGACTCTTGAAAAACCATTTTACCAGATTTGTCATTATTTAATTAATTCGGTTGTATTTTAAAATGCAATTAAAGCTCAAATAAATATATATGTTATAAACTACATGCACGCCTCTGATCATTATATAGAGTTAATTTCATCCCTTTCACTGTTCTTTTCCATCAGGTGTTCGGAAATAAAAATTTATTTTTAAGCCGAGTTATCGAGATTCTAAATTTAAGAGTCATCGCGTAATTTGTCTTGATTTGATTTGGCTTAAAAAATTGTGATTGTCAGAGTTTTGTTTTGAAAATAATATTGTCATAATACATAATTTTTTTCACACTTTTCAATTATTCAAGTAATTTTTCATTGATGATAGAATTCCAATAATTTCTTCGACAATCTTTTTGAATGTATACGGATATTTTCGATGAAGAATACAACCATTGCTGGAATCTGCAGGTAAGTTCAAGTATATTACAAATGTTTTTTTATGAGTATATTTATAGTATCATAATTGAAAGAATTTAATTCATATTGTATGTATTTCTTTGTTCGTTATTGGTTTATATCAATTTCCATTTTCTTTCGTTGGTTCCGCATGCCTGCTGTCTTATTTTCACATAACTACGTATATATTTACAATATTCAAATGTAATAAATCGTTTCGTCCATTCAATTACGTGTAATTAGTAAGATTTCCAGTCATTCACAATAATATCAATTAAGGCTAGTAAGATTTTAAAAGCAGTTTTCTTACGCGTTGTAAGAAGTCGTGAACAATTATTTATAGATTGTGTTTTCTTTATACGTTCACAAGTATAGGATCAGATTTAAATGCAATCGAGTAAACGGATTTTCCATTCAAACTGGATGGAAACCGGATTGAATTCGTATCAATTCCTTTACATTCATATTGCATTCATGCATTTTTAAGGTACATGGACGCAACTGGGGAGACTGACTTCGGGTGATTCCAAAAAATTCTGATTTGGGATATAGAAACATATACAACTTGAATACGTTATATCAATTGAGTATTTATTAAATATTAGGATATATGCTTGTTACATGTATTATAATTATATGTATGATTACCAATGTACATGAGCCTACTTGTGAATGTACACATATCACAATATGTTTTATACATTCTATTCACATTATACATATATGTAATAAATACGCTTTCCATCTATGTTTCTAAAAATATGGAATGTATATTTTTTATGAATGTCGTGGCAATCACAGCGACTATGAAGAAAGATTGCTGTTAATTTTGTTTACACCCCTCCAAACACTAATGGCAAACATTATATAAAATCGTTACTTGTTAAATAAATGTTACATAGTTGTAAATGCCTGTTACTTTTGTGTTTACTGGGACTCTATAGTTCTGTATCATCGATATTATGACACATCAATTTTATCAGAAATCACTACTAAAATTTGGAGTAAAGTATTTTAATTCACTTCACCTATTGCTAAACTATTGTAAGATTCCTGAGCGAAAATTTAATAAGGCTGCCAATATATCCAGTCTTCAGAACCCCATAAACCTCAATGAAGGTTTGTCTTTGTCCGACACTTCCCACAGTTCAGACCGTACTATATAGTAAATAAGTTCTAGTAAATGTATACAATGGATCCGAATTTAATTTGCAAAGGCATAAGCATCTACATCCGACGACGAATCATTGTTAAGTACAATGTCAAGGATAAAGTAAATTCATATATAATCGCCGATGAAAAGCCTTGATCAACGCCTTGTTTCGTAGATCTAAACGTGCAATTTTCACATTTATTATACGAAAACCATAGAAAAGCTTTCGTAGCACGGCACTGAAATGTTCACACCTAATAGTTTAACCGCAAATCCTTTGTCTACCTCTGAACTGGTTGACCTTTTCAAGACTTCCGCAACCTTCGAAACTACAAGGGAAATATTTGAAGCGCAAAGATATAGCAGCCTGTCATAAACTAGAAACTTTATTATTTCCGAGCTGTGAGAAAAGGCTCTCTTGCGATACGCGACTGTAACGCGAAGAAGAGTGAATCCTGGAGGATGAGGACGACTCGAAGCTCAGAAACCGGTCGCCTCTGGTCCTCCTCATAAGAGATACGCCTCATGCCGTAGATACGCGGATACTTTTATTTTAAAGGTAATGCGCTAATGAATTGATACAGGACTGGCTAGCTCCTTCTTCCTTCTCCACCTTTCGTCCCATTCGTCTCTCACTCACTCTCTCTCTCTCTCTCTCTCTCTCTCCTCTCTGTCACACACATACACTTTCCTTCTCTTTGTTGCCATCTCTCTCTCTCTCTCTCTCTCTCTCTCTCTCTCTCTCTCTCTCTCTCTGTTCCTTCTGGGTCTTCGTCTTTATTTTATTCGCCTCTTCGGTGCAACAAGAGCACGATAGCAAGAGGAGGGATTCCGTCCTGACCGTAGCGCAGCTCGTAAATTTCATCGTGGGTCGAGTCTCGATACTCGAAGTCGCAGTCTCTCGCGCGAGATAGACGCGAGCGAGAAGGGCCGAAAGGAAGAGTACGAGTGAGAGATTGAAAGACGAAGATAACATTTCAGAGGAGGGAAAAACACGGAGAGAACGATGGTGATTAAGGGTGGGAACGGCGACGAAAAAAGTACTGACTAGCTCTTCTTTACTCACAGCAAGCGCCAGAATGAAAAGTGGCAAATTTTCTTATTCTACTTTAATTCGCGCATTCGTCGATGCATTTTATGCCTGTCACCAAAATTGCATTTCTTAAAATAATTCCCCATGGAGGAGCGATGGTGATTTCGTAATGGCTGCGTGAAGACGTGTTTGAACTACTGACGGTTGTTGATGAAAAAATAAACTTTTTTCTCTTATTCAAAATGTATTCGACGTAAATGTCTATCCTTTACGAGGTAATCCTTACATATAGATTGAAAAAAAAAAATATCCAGAGATGTAGGTATCACCTGGCATAGACTGCCATCATTTTGGTAAAGGAAAGAATTTTTTAGTTCTACTGCGAACTAGCCTGTATGACAGTTTAACGATTGCGACAAGCAGAATTTCCTTTTGCAATACCTAAAATGGTCGGACAGCTCACCTTTCCCATTTTCTCTTCGATCTCTCGTGCACGGTCGCGGGTGCGTCGCGACGGTCATGAATCAATTCGCGGAGATATCGTAGATAATGCGCAACGTCGCAGATAGCGGGGGCAATTAATCTCCGAATGAAAGTAAGAGATAGACCGACATCATACGGTCGATTAAACGCCACGGCCTCGTTCTCAAGTGTACGTTACGAACGTATCGAACTATCCGTGCTTCGCCTATATAAATAGATTGTCAGCGCTTTTTCCGCGCGCGGTCCATTTGAAAATATTGTCGCTCTTGCCCGCTGCCACCATTCACGATCAATCGCGATTTTTGCTGATAAAAAAAAATCATAATTTCTTACTTCCTCTGTCTATCCATGCCCGCCGCATCTCTTTCTCTATAGCGAGATTGCGTATAATGAAGAAAACGAATTAACGCGAGCGAGTACTTTTCAGGGAGACGACCCGTTCCGCTGCTTTTTAATCTAAACGGCAGCAGCGCGGACAACATTATCGTAAATAGTCGACGAAACGCGTTTAAGCGGTATGCTTCGGCTTTAATTGACCATTCGAATAATTACGAAGCCCATCGTCGTCGTATAGCGCGGCTGCTTTTCATCATCGTGAAATAGTGCGGTCTATCCATGACTTCCCTTTGGGGATTTACGTATTTCTATAGACAGTGAATTGGATTATAGATATATTTTTGATTGATTGGACAGAGTTTTGAATGCAAATTGTCGGTGCATTTCAATTGAAGATTTGTAGTAAGGATTTGACATCCATTTAGTCCCGAAAGATTAGTTTAAACAAATATTTATTGAGCATATGGGAACAGTCAGTAAATTTATTTATGGTTTTAATGACGACTATCTAGGTGGCGTTTTTTCGAAAACTTTACTGACAATAAGTGAAATATAAGAAAGCACGTTAAAGGAAGCATGACCAAAGCATCGCAGTCTAATTAAAATAATTTTTTTTTTTTAATACAAATTATAGCTGAAAGGAAATTTGAGCAAGATATCTGAGTACTGATACTCGAGTAGAAATTTGCCAAGGCTTTGATCATACTGGTAAGGTCTTACTTTGGATGGATTGGACTTGTTGTATAAGGCCCTGTCATGATCTTACTATTATTTTTTAATAGACCGATTCTTGTTCATTCAGAGAAAGAATAGCGAAATGTTTACTGATCAAACACTTTCATTGTTTTAAATGCACTACTGGAATGAATTATATTCTATGGTATAACTAACTTTCTTAAGTGGCTGTATTATGGAAGTAGCAGATTCACCTACCTAATTTACTAAAGCTAGAAAAACTATACTAAAAAATGAAATATTATTCAAATTCCAACAATAAATTGCATATTGGGACATATTTATATTTCCTCTATGAATTTATTTTTAAATGATTTTTTTCTTTCGGTCATCAAAAGACAAATGTATAGGTAGACATACACTGACATTTACGATTGCATTACGTATTCAATTGACCACTGCAATAAGGCACAGGGGTACATGAGTGATTCTGGAAATTCGCAGAAACGTCAAGCATTATTTTTAAGCCGAGAAGAAGGCGCCTTGAGAAGGAAGGGGAATAACTTATGTTTCGACGATATACAATGAACATCGAATGAACGAACGAGGACGAGGGCGTGAGAGAAAAGGCGAAAGACAATTTGAAGGAGGATTGGAGAAGGAAAGGAAATAGAGTGTAGCGTATCCACGAAAGGGAAAAGAAGAAGGAGAGCTTACGGACTTCACCTACCTATTGCCCGGGGCCGGTAATGAATTCGTCTAATGGGTCGTAAAGAATGCGATCTTATGGAGCGAAGAGGATAAAATAAAACACCAACGGGGAGGCTACCGAGTCTGGAACGCTCCTTAAACTAACCCTTCGCTTTGGAGGAACAAGTCCTTATCGATTTTTTTCTTCTTGTTCTTCTTCTTCCTATTCGATTTCGCGTATTTCTCCTTCCTTCTCATCTCCTTCTTCTTCTTCTTCTTCATCATCTTCTCGATGATCATAATCTCTCCAAAGCGGCGAATGAAAAGAACCTTCATCACCTTCGTCATATATATATATATATATATATATATATATATATATCGTCTCTTCGTCTTTCATTATTTATGTGTATATATACTTGTTCGTAAAAATTGATAAATAAATGTCTACAGTCATGTAAATCTTTTAGTCAAACACGGGTTAATTACGCTTATCACTGGCAAACAAAGGATACATTTCTTCGTTTACCAATCAGCAAGATCGTAATTGCAAAATACTGACTTATCGTTCTTTTCAGGTGATGGTACCTGGTGATTACATCTACTGATTGTATGTCGAAGCACTACTACTATCATCATCATCATCACCGGACCCTTGTATTTCTAATGAATATTAATTCATCACTTTGTAACTCTAATTCTTACGCTCCATCTTTAGGATTTAGGATTATTCAACTGTTCATGATGTTAACTTCCTAGTTTGAGACCCATCACTGACATATTACATAACTACGTTAAATATATGTTACAACGGAGGTAAATGGAGGTAAAAGGAGGTAAGACGTATTATTATTTAAATACGATCGAGAAATTTCATGATCGTGATTTTGAGGAAGATGCGTATAGTATATACATATTGAAGTTTGCGAAATTTTTAATATAAATTTATAAATATTGAGAAACGCATAATACGCGAAGGTAATTTAATTCACGCTTTGATAATTCGTTAATTAAAGAGGCAACAATTACGTCATAACTGCAGTAAATAATTTTATATGAAAATGATACTCAATAAGTGAATAATATTTTCGAATACTTCCTCATTTGTTCCATTTTGCCGTATACGCGTACTCCTATACGCATTTTATCCATACTAAATTTAATCAGGAAGTCATGATTCAATAATTAATTTATTTGTACTTTCATTTTATAATTTTGCTCATATACGCGAATATTTCAAGCCGGCAATTTCGTTTCTATATAACAGTATATCAAACGATAATAATCGCATTCTCGTTGAATAAATTCTTATCGGCATATGGTAGTTTAAGCGAATAAGAAGAACCTCGCTGAAAGCTGTTATTAAAAAATGCAAATCAGAGGTAAAATGATGCAAATTGCCTCACGTGAAAGAGGACTAACGAAATTATAAGCCTCATTAAACTAATAGCGATTATAAGGACTGGATGTAAACCTGTTCTTAAACGAATTCAGTATTTTCCGTTTTACGTAATTTACGATTTTCAAGTTTTCATCCGCCGCCGCCGCCGCCGTAAGATACGGCTGTAAAAATCGATCTTCGCGCTTTGTGGGATGCGGATGCGTCACTTCTGGTTAGAAAAGTTTCATATTCCTGAGCGGTTTAGATGAAATAGATAAAAATGCACTTTTAGATAAGTATTAGAGGTATTTTATGTTTATGGAAATGGTTTCAACTAATCATTGACAATGGTGCCGAAAAAGAAATTATTTATTTGATTCCGATTTAACGATTGTTTTATACGTGATCATTTCAAAGTGATAATTTTGTAGATTAGAAATTTCAAAAGGTGATGATGTTACGTTGAAATGAAAGTATTTTTTAATATACAATCATTACTGAATAATATTTTATATAAAAGGGAGAAATGACTAATTTTCCGCCCTCGGAACAAGGAAGTCTTTTCACGTGTGATAAATTGCATCTTTATATAATATATTTCAAGTAATAAAAGTAATAAAGTATATTCAAATGAAATATAAGAATCGCTTGAGAAATGTTCTGTAAAAGTATCAGTCATAATCAAAAATTTGGCTTTCAAAAAATTATAATGATAATGTCAGTTAATATATTCTCATAATTGATAAAGAGTTACAAACACAAAATTTTTATTCGGCTAAGAAAAAAGTGGATTCAACGAAAATTATAAAATCACACCTTCGAATGAACCTCTTCTTTTCATATATTCTGTTAAATCACAGTGATACAAAAAAATATGGACCAGGCGTTCAATTTTCCGTCAATTTGAACCATCAGTTGTAGTCTCTCATTACAATGATAAAAAAACAACAAAGAATTGACTTCATTTTCTAAGTTTGAGAGCCTCTGATCGCGAAACTTGGTAGTCTGCGTTGACGACGACGCCAGGGTGCCCCCTCGAAATCCGTAATTCTTCGGCGATCGGCCTCCCGATGAACCTAACATGCACAAATCTCTTCGGTGCACTCTCCTCCGTATCCCAGATTGGTCCCTCTCCCTCCCCCGCCGTCCTTCGGTGGCAGATCTATCCTTTCTGTCTTTCTTTCTCCCCGACATTCCATCCTCGTTTCTCTCGCTCGTTCCCTCTTCTTATCGACCTCTCTCGCTCTTGCAAATTCTCTCGCATACTATAACACCCTCCTTATCCGACACGGTCCTCCCACTAACTCTCCCTCTCCGCACTTTCACGGCAGTTCGTCCGACTGCAGCAACAGCGGCAGCGTTTCTTCGTCCTTCTCTTCCTCCCGCCACAATCAGCATCCGCGTAAACGCAGTCCGTCTTGGACACGTCCAGGCGTTCCTGTTCTTTATGTGCACGAGCAAAGAGCTATGGGGCCTCCTAGTCACTATCTACATATATAACGATAGTGACTCTCCAAGTGTCACGAAACGAGATTTATTTTAAACACAGGCTCGTCCTTCTTTTTTTTTATGGATCCGTACTTCAGGGGGTAAAATGTCCGTTGCGAGAGTGATTCATGTCTCATTTTTTATTGTTTACTTCACGGCGTTTAAAACTCATTCTTACTAATGGCTGTTACTTGTTTACGCGTTGCTGGATATTTTTAATTTGAAAACTTGTATAGGAAGGAATACTTGTTTCGGCATTCAAATACAACTATTCTCCATTCTGCATTCTGGATAAGTCACTTTTACTTCGTTGATGTGCTATCTGCCATATCGGAGTTGGCTGGCAGTAAACAAAAGTCTAACGTTTCATTTTCTATTTATGCGTTTAGATTTTTGATTAATATCGGACCATCTATCGTGTAAATGATAGAGTGCTCATAAACATCTGGACAAGACCCCTGCAACGTAAAAATCGTCGTTCCTTCTGGGGACTTACTGATTTTCAGATATATAGTTTTTTATGGCAGCTAGACCGACCAACGAATAAGAAGAGGGTTCTAAAAATGTTCAGAACATATTCATTAAATTATTGATTTCTTGGAGTTCACTTACCCTGGTAGAAACTTATCCAGTTTTCTGTTACACTGTCCAGTTACCTTATACCTTTAACACGGGAAAAAAGCAAACTGGATAGAAACTAGCCAAAAACTGGACTCATTTTCTACTAGGGTATATGAAGAATAGTTCTTTAAAAGCGATTCTCAAGGCACAATGCAGTTAACCATTTTTTCTTTACATTATTATTCAATTTATCTATGTAATATTATATATATATAAATTGAATAATGTAATAATAATGTAATAATAATAATAATAATAATAATAATAACAATAATAATAATAATAATAATAATAATAATAATAATAATAATAATAATAATAATAATAATAATATATATATATAGAGAGAGAGAGAGAGAGAAATATAAAAATAGCATACATATGTCAGTAATCTTTATATGTTACGTCTATGTTTTATTGGCCAGTTCATTCTTTTTCAAGGTCGTATATGATCATTTTACGTCGATATGAGTCATTCTGCTATTTGAGGGAACATGAACGAGGATATACGTGAATAATCCAAACATTTAGACGGAATTATTCGAAGTACAAAATTATATAAAAATTGTTAAATTAAATTAAATAGAACGTATTTATACATGAGAGAAAAATAACAAACGAAAAAAAAAATGATAAAATAAAAATGAAAAACGATAATTATCGTTGAGAAAGTTTCTGTTACAAAACAGGTATTCATTTTCAATAATTATTGAAATTATATTTAAAACATAAACAAACAGTAATAAAAATATAAATATAATGAAAAAAAAATGAAAAAAAAAACAAAATGAAATGAATGTAAATGTAAACAAAAGACATTGGAACTTACAAATCAAAAATATATACAACACATGTACAAAAAATTATTAAAATGATAAAATAAACAAAAAATCCAATAAATAAATTCAAATGTATGAAAGTATAACAGGAGCCGAATTGTCTACGAAGATCGGTCGGATAAGAGATCTAACCGTAACTAATGAATAGTGTATTATATGATCACTAAATATCAAGACAGATTTGAAAATCGAATCTAAACTAAAATTCATAATAGAGTACTAGAAAAAAAATTATAATACTATATAATATGTTATATTATATAGTATTATACTATATGATATAATATAATATATTATGTATAACCAGAGCGAAATTGTGGATTTTTACGTGTGTAAAGTTTGTCACTCGAGCGAAGCAAGTGGTTCAATGACACTCGTTTCAGATCGATATTTCACACGTGTTGCATACAATATTTTTTAATACGATGTTGTTATTCGCAATTGCCACTTCGGTCCTAGTACATAAAATCAATCATTACGCACGGAAAGTCAAAAATGTATTTTTTCAGGAAACACGTAAGTAGAAACAAAACGTCGTATGAACAAGGATAAAAAGTCACATAGACAAAATTAAAATGCCTTGGTTCATAGTGAAAAAATTAGGAACAATGAAACATGAAAAAAATTAAACAATAGAAATTGTAAATGAAAAATATTTTTTATTAAAAAAAAATATTGTTCTATAGTAGAAAAGAAGTAAACAAAAAAAAAATAAGAATAAAAATGAGTAAGCGACTGGACGTTAGAAAGAGAAACAATGGACAAATATATATTTGTTTTGTTCCCCTTCCTCCTCCAAAAATGTATATACAGAAAAAATTAAAAAATGTAGACAAAGAAAACCGCAAATGACAGACATATATAAAACGACAAATCTTGGTGAAATAAGTATCAGCAAAAAATCTAACAATAAATAAGAAAATATATAATAAGAATCAAATTTATTATATATATATATATATATGAAGAGTTTAAAATGAATTGTTGCTAGTGGTTTTGTAATATATATACATATATTATATTTAACAACATTTGTATAAAATTTATATATATAATAAGGTTAATTTAAAAGAATTTTTTTATTAAAAAAATATATATTTATATATTTACAAACAATTAAATATAAGGGAAATAATTAAAAATTCGTTAATTTCATGCTTTGAGTTTACGCATTACTTGGATAATCCGAATCATCGCCATGCAAACAATAAGGCAGCATTTGAGAATATTAAAAAAAAATGTTTAGCTAATAAATTGCGCTTACAAAGTACAAGTTCTCTTAAATCGTAGAATGTTAAATATATATATAATTCAAAATGTAAACCATAAAAGGAATATGGTGGAATATCGGTTTATCCTTGGTAAACACCCTTAATACACCAAAGTTTGCATTTTAATCTTGTTACTTCGCGCTACGGTCTGGAATGATGGAGACGTCAGGCGCTAAATGCGTGGGTGAGCTCGCAAACAACCGGTAAGAGAACTCGGTAGGAATAGGCACCAGATCATTTTCATTCTCGCACCCTTGAATAGAATTCATCTACTTCAATTCGTGCAATCTATTTTTATTGCTTCTGTAAATGGGAACAAACATTATTCCTATTTAAATATTTATTAATTAGTATATAGTTTGCCCATCGGAGCACTTGAGATTTTTTCTCATCAACTAAAATTTTCATTTTTTACATATATTGCTTAAAATTATGCAAAATTATATATATACAAATATATATAATTTACGTACTGTTACGTCGATGTTCACTTCTAAAAGAATGATTTAAAAATATTTAATGACATATTTTCCGAACAATTACAAAAATAGTAAGTCACTGCATGTAATCTATTTTGAATAGAACAAAACATTATTTACAATGTCTCAACAAAATACATTCACACCGGTTTAATACGGGCATAAATAAAATGGAGAGTGATGATTGAGTGGTTAGCTATATGTACAGGTTAAACTGAACGATCCCAAATGAAGTTTCATTCCATGTGGGTCAAAGCTTTTGTATTTTTGGAATTTCGAAGAAGCAGCCTGAAATATATATCACCCAGGACGCATTGTTTCAAAAATTATAGTTAAATAAACCATAATAGTCGTAGGTTAAAAATAGGTTTTGTGTTCAGTTTTAAATAATACGTGAAATATAACTGAACGTCGGTTAAAAAAGACGGAAAACCCTGTATACGTGTTTAAATAAATAAATAACAAAAAATATCTAAATAAATTTAGTGAATGTGTCTTTGGCAAATCATATCTAGTAAATGTTTTATTTTCCTTCAAAAGAAAGAAATAAGACAAAATAATTTATCGGGTACTTCAAAAGAGAAAATGTTGAAAATAAAAGGGAAGTGAATTTGGAACGAATACGAAATCCTCAGTAGAGAATTTCATTTTGCTTACGTTTTTCATGATATGTTATAAAATTGTTGAGTTTAAATATTTTTCTAATTATGGGCGTACAGTTAGTGCGTGAGTCTTCAGTGCGGCAAGTCAACATTTATGCACGCTAAAAGTTGATACAGACGGAAAAAAGTTAATACAGACTAAAATCATTTGGTGTAGTAATTAATCCAACACCCAACCAAAGTCACTTTTCGAAGAAGATCCAACGAAGAATCGGAATTTACCAATTAATTAGGTTTGTAACTCTTCCAGGGAATAACAATGATGTCATTGAATAAAAGCATCTTCATAAGCACGCGGCATTCGCTTGGTTTCGATCTCCTCCAAGCAGGTTGTCAGTGTCCACCGTTCCTTTCGGCGATAGAGGGCGGTTGGCGCATGAAAGGTCGACTCATTTGTAAATCGTAGTTTTTATGACGGTAAGAGCGAAGGCAAAAGGCGAATTTGGTGGAACGACGAATAAAAGGCAGGGTATTTATTGACGCGAAGAAATTCGTAGGTCGTAAGTAATGAGGGGGATTCGCGGGCGCCTCTTCGTCAGTTATTCGGGTTAACAAAACATCGTAAAATACCGATTAATGTAAGCATCGGCTTAAGGTGGAAATATCCTTTCTTACACACTCGGAATCGAACGGATCGAATGCCACCGAGAGGAGAAGAAAGAGTGAGAAGGAAATCAAGATGTGAATGCCGCGCGTGAAAACGAGATGAAAAAGAACGAAGAGGTAGCGAGGGGATAAAAAGAGATGGATATAGAGGGAGTAAGCGAGAAACTAAGTCCGATCGTTGTAAATAAATAGCAGCGGCCAACGGCGTCGTCCCTCGTTAAATATTTGCGTTGGCAGTACAAGCAGCAAATTGATTGCAAATACCGCGGGGCTCTGATCCATCTCGATCGAGACCGATGCCGTAAACGCAATCCTCGAAGAATTCGTCCGATTGCTCGAGAAAGGCAATAATTACCGGCAACAACTGCGCGCGAGCATTTTTCACCCTATACCATCCGTCCGATAGATAATTGCGAAATATATATCAGGAACTGACGACGAACCATTGATTATGTGTAAATCATACTTCATATACACGCGCAGTCTCGAAAGTGAAAAATAGTCTTTTCTTTATTTGCGCAGTAGAAGCGTCTGACTTGTTTGAAATGTGTTTGCACGATAAAGATTAAGTGGCAAGGGATTTAGATGTATATACACGTATCGTTCGATTTTCTAATAGCGAACTGGGTGCAGTTCTTCAGAATATATTTTCTATGCTATAATTACTCGGATTCAGCTGATAAAAACAAAGTCGCAATCAAACCATTTTTTTATATATAACTCTGATATCTTATTTTATGGGTATTTTGATAATTTGTTCTTGAAGAATAACAAATCTTGGTGTAAATTTGAACAAATATGAAATCAATCAGAATGGAAAAAGTATTATTATACTTTACTACTACCCTAGTAGAAAATGACGCCAGTTTTTACCCGTTCTATCTGGCCTCTTTGCTAAAAGTCGCATTTTCTACTGGAGCATTTCTAACAAATTTCTAGTTAATATTAATGGCAAAAATGATCATTCAAACACAGATTTTAATGCCTTCTACAAACAAAATATTTTATTCTTAATTTTGAGCGGGTCTACCACTAACGTAAGTATGGTCAAAATAATCTAAAACCTCCATTAAATCGTCCGAAATTGTATCATCTAGATCATCGAAGGCATCCGAATTATGTGGATCAGAATTGATGAGAAGTTGAGAAAAAATAATAAAGTGATAAAAACGGACAAAAGGTAAAGCTTTACGAATATTTCATGGGGATGGCAATTGGACGCAAGTTTTCAATTAAATATCGATGATTATCGAAGCAGATGTAAGAAGTCATATCAGACTTTGATTTAAACAATGTATTTTTGGATCTTGTTTTCATGTTCATTAATGGATGTTTATAAGGATATCCTGGATGATCAAATGCCCGTTACTTTAGTAGCATTTTTCAGTCCAATAACGTTAAATGCCAATTTACCAGAAAGTAAATATTGCGATTAATATTTATCACATTTTTGAACGTGGCTTTATCGAAAGCATTTCATTAATAATTTGTCATTTGCTTCATACGAGAATATATGGTTATTTCAATATATCGAAAACGAAAAATAACACAACGAAAATGACGTCAACTTCGTCCCTCGAAATACTTTCGGATTTCTTTTTTTTTCCATTGTACGCTCCCAAAGACGCAAAGTGACGTTTATCGAAAATAATGGCGCGGATCCAAAATTTCGACACAAATTGGTGTTGCGAGCGGTCGAATGCGGAACCTTTGCTCCGAATGAAATTCAACAGAAAAACGCATCCCGGAGAACAGGTAAGTCCGGTAGCAGAAGAGTTACGCAGTTATTCATTTATTGGTATCCTCCGCGAAACTAAAGACCTACGAAGTTCTCGAGCTGACAGCAGGCGAAAGTCCGGTTTCAAAAGGCAGAGAGGCGCGTCAGAAGATAAAATGTCGATGTTTACGGGGCCGTACGTTCTTTCTGCCAGGCGATCGAGTGCATAAGGATTCGCAAATTATTGTGACACTGCCCGTTTACGTATATCTCCCGACTGTTGAATCCAAGGCAACGCCCTCATTATACAATTTTACGGCAGAAATACATTACGCCCAAAGAGAATGTGCAAAATCGAAATCGAAAATGGAAATATCGTCTTATTTCAACTTAAACCTCCGGCCAATAAATATTCGTATTTTATGAAAATTATAAATTTCTTCGAGTTTTGCTTCTCTTTTTTAATTAAATCTTGAGATGCGTTTGCTATTTCGTGCAAATCACCCGTGTTTATTGTATTTATTTACCGAAAAGAACGCGAATGTATACCGTCGCTTGTGTAACTACACGTATTATAATAGATATAATGGTTGTGCAATTAATTTGACTTTAAATAAGAGCGCGTTTTATTCTTGAATGAGGGCATAATATTGCAGAGTTTGTACATACTATTATACGAACAGGTAGCTGGGAATGCGTAATCTCAATACTCATTCTTATTTAGTCGAGGAGGCAATTGTAATTCTAATGAAATGAATTGATTTTATTGCCGATATACTTATTAATCGGTGTAGAACGACTACGAAAATTAAGTTGATCTTACAAAATAGAAAATAGTTAGCATATATACATACATATTTATTTCCTTGCTACACATAGTATGTGATTACACACATTTATTTCTTACTTATTAATTCATTTATTCAATATAAAACCTTCATTATGAACATCGTGGCATGCTTGAATGATACAACAGTAAAAAAGATTGATGGAACTAATTGAAAGAAGAAATGCATAGGACGGAAATAAAAATTTATATCGTCATTTGTATAGTTAATTCCACCCTGGTACACGGTTGCTGCAAAATACTAATCTTAACAAATAATCGGAACAAATTTGTACAACAATATTGGTGACAAATATAAGTGATATTGAAAAAAAACATATCAAAAATTAAAAATTTTAATCACTATCACAAAATCTATAAAGCCTCATATATAATGTCATATATATATATAATCAGATTAGTTGCATCAGATGTCTCTAAATAAACTTCACTGCCGAAAATCCGTATGTGATAAATCTCTTGAAAATTTGATTCGGTGACTTGCAAATTAAAATAATAGAAATCTCACAACAGAAAAACTTTTATGTACTTTGAAATTTAATAAAAATACAATATGTAGATAATTCCTAGTATATGCACCCATCAAATAAACTATTTTTAGAATTGTGTAATGACTTTTTAAGACCAAAATAAATTTTATAGAATTATCGTAAAACACTTAAAAAGTATTACAAATAAAAATAGTAGGAACGATTGAGTAAAACATTGATTAAAGTAATTAAACGCATTTAAGAAAGAATCACGAATATTACCCGCTAAACATTTTCAGGCTTCAGAAACGTCACTATATAGAGAATGTTTCATTGCAACCATGCAACGTTTCAATAGTTGGCCCTTAATAAAAGTTTCTGTAACGTTCTAGGTACGGTGAATGTCCTATATCAAAAACGTTACAGCGAAACGTTACATTTGAAAAATATAGACTTTCCTTATTATTTTAGCAACGTTGCCTTTATTACTTTCATGTAAGATTCCGAATGTCACATAGAAACTTTTGAATATCATGTATACATATATATACATGGAACGTTACAGTAGCAACGTTACCTCGAAGATTACATTAATAACGTTCTTGTGATGTGTCAAACTTTCTCGGTCGAATTGTAACGTTGAGGATACCATATGAAACGTTACAATGACTTCTTGTTATAAACGTACCCGATATGTTTAATTCATTCTATTATGTAACAGCGGAACATTTCAGAAACAAGAATATATCATTACTGTGTAACTTTACATTTTTATGAACAAATACTAACATTAATTAATGGTATTGAATGAATGATATTAATACAAATTGATTTACGGGTATTGTTAGAAACTAATAACGCAGTACCAGGACATACATGAGAATTGCAGTCAATCGCCAATAATTAATAGAAATGAAAAGAAAAATCTGCAATAGATAATAAGCTGTGTGTGATAACAATGACGATGATAATTACAAAAATGAAGATGTGTCACTATCATTCTTTGGATATCCCAAATGGAGAATGGCCTAGCCGGAACCGAAAGATCCAAGCGAAATTAAAAAATGAATTTTCACGTTTGCGACAAAGTTTTCTGTTTATCAATTAAGATCCAATAATATCTGAGCAAATCTAAGGGTAGCTTTTTTGATCTGACTTTTGTCATTCGAAAATTATTGATAATTATGTCCTTCCTTTTGGACCGAAAATTGAGCCACTCGTCGAAAAAAAATAGGGAAATTTTCATTCTTTCAAGAGCCGCGTTTTAATTTTTGTGGAGTAAAAATCAGAAATTGAGAACAAAAATATTTTATCATTTTTATTCCTTATTATATTTATATTATTTATTTATTTATGTTTAAATTAATTTTTGTTATTTCCATTATTTCCATTTTTTAATGTTGCAAATGTAACAATTGTGCCAACATCCAAATACTAAAAAAAAAACGCTATTTTCCACGTTATTTATCGCACTCGTAAAAAAGCGTCAGGAAAGAGGCTTCGATCATCCATTCTTAATTCTCTCGACTACTTTCCTCGTTCCTTTTCATTCGCCCTTTTTTTTGTACCCGACCGACAAGTTGCCGCTGCGCGGCGCACGGCAAGGCAGCATGTAGTAACATTTGTCGAAAATTAATATTCAAGTTCGCGAACGCTCGATGTATTACCGCACAGATCCATGGATCATCCACGGGCGCGGAATCTGCAAGAACTCGGGGCAAGTCGGGTTAGATGTGCTCTGTGTGAAACTCAGTGGGAGTGAGGAACGGGAGGTTTTCGCGCGAGATGACGTCGCGGGGGGAGTCTGCGAGGCGGCGTAGGAGACGGCCGACGTGAAGGGGGCCGGGGGGCAGGGGGCGAGAATTTGTCAGGGCTGCCACACTCGGGCACAGATTTACAGGGCTGCCGCTGTTTTACGAGCCCACAAAGTGCCGCTCTCGCTCGCCTCACGCGAGCTAAACTCGCTTTGGTTGGCGCGCGTTTATAAACACGTCATTCCATCGTGCCGCCAACCCCATTACTCAAAACTTTATACAACACCGCGGCCATATTATTTTGCGGGCGATCGCGTATTAAAAATTTCGGTTCGTTATAGTCGTCGATCTGGTGGTGGTTTGGAATTTGTCACTTTCTGATTGAAATGTTTGGTGCGTGGGAAGATATACATGGTGATTTACTATATACGTCGTACAAGGAGCCTAAGAAATAATTATGTCGAATTTGTTACTCCGTTGGTCAAGTGAATAAAAGGTCCTACTTAAATTGTGGGATTCCCATAAATTTATAAATACTCATACAGTAGGGAGTGTATTGTGAAATCAATCATGTGTTATGATTTTGATCAAAGTTTAAATGCTATTTCACAGCTCATTACGTAAAAGAACAATACCTAAAAGTAAAATTCGTGTTTGCCAGAAAAGTAAAGCTTGAAATAAAGGTTTCGAAGATTTCCGAATTAGCAGAGTCAATAGAAGGCGGATGAATTACAGATTTATCCGCGATATCAAACAAGAAAAATGCAGATTAAGTCTTAAGTAGCGCAGCTATCATTCGAAATCTCCGAGTAAACAATGAGATGGCAAACAAACAAAAGAACGGCTCGAGAGATTCACTTGCGTAACTTGACAAGCGGTCGGCACGCTTTGTTCGGTCGGCTAGAAAACGGCTCCTTAAAGAGACTCGTATTGCGGGTATTACTGCCGTGTTTGATGAAGCTTAAGGCGCCACGTTTGCTACATATCCCACTGACGTTGATAAGGTGTCTGGAGGATTATGAGAGTTCTAAAGTCGGTTTTTATCAAAGAAATAATTAAAGACTAGTAGCTGAAATAAGCAGCGGCAATTATAAATAAATTTGTGTTACTTAAGCATTAGCATTGTGATAGTCAACTTTATTTGAGGACCGAGTTTTTATACTTTTATTGGACTTATCAGAGACAAATATGATTTTAAAGGGAAGTATTACTATATATTGCATATGTTATGCAAAATAAGATCAAAGGATATAATATGTTTTAAGTTTTGACGTCTAGAAATTATTGCCGATGACGGATTAAAAAACATTTCTTGGCATGGGCCAATTTGTGTACATAAGAAAAAACTGTTGCATCTGAAGAGTTAGTAAATTTGAATTTTTTATTTTTTATTATTTATAAATTTTGAATCCCTTCGCAGCGTTATCTTCGTACCCATTACATGAAATTTTGCGTTTCTTCAGAAATTTCTATACTATTCTACATAACGAGGGTCAGCCTTCAGATATGTTTTAATAAGCTTGTTATCATTCAATATGTTCTAAATGTTGTATTTGATAGTAATAATTAATAAATGTACAGATTAAAAATCACAAATCTCTCTTTTCGTTCGGAAAATGATAGAGTGCTGATAAAACTACCAGATGCACTTTTTTAAATCGCGAATGCATGAATTTCCCTACGTGCAGATTAAATTTCCGCCAAGTAAATTTACAGCTTATAATAATTGTAGATGATATGCTAAGTATTTTGACGCGATAACCGCACATTTATTCGTACTAAGAAATCACTGGTAAGAAGAAGTGGTAAAGTTATGGGCGTGCCTTTAATTAATATGTTGCGATATTAGGTATACGTGCACACATAGGTAGGAAATCATATATATATAATCGAAATGATTATGCACTTACGCGTATCGCAATAGAAGTACTTGAATTTGTTGCAGAACGAAGCGTCAGACTGTAGCAAACTTTGAATTTATAACGCTAAGGCGATATAAATGCAATAAATCATTATTATAATAACGGACCTTCGCGTACAAACGGTATGGCGCCTTGAAAAGGTTCAAATAGAACGAAACGCATACCAGAGACGTATATCCAACAGGTGATCTATATCGCTCGGGGATATTTATTATTTTTAAATTCAACATTTTGAAGAAAAAAACAGAGGCGCGTTTTTAAAATAATATATTTGTCATTTTGCCGTCTTAACGTACATTTAAAAAATTTAGATTTATAATCCATGGATTTTTTGTACACTATCGCGCCATTATGTATTTTCATTACTTTATCGACATCATAATATTTTCTACCGATAAAGTGTAATATGCCCTTCACTGTTGCAACGATCAATTTACAATTCCAGATGTTCTATTTCTACTTAAAATATGTCCACTTAATTCGGTTAACCGAAAGAAATGTCTGATTAAATTAACCAGAAAAATGATTAAATATGCCCTTACAATTTTGTTCTGGTTAACGTATTCAGAATTCTGTTTGGTTTAATCAGAAAAATAATAATTTCAACAATATTTCTGGTTAAACCAACCAGTATTCTGGTTATTTTAATCAGATAAAATAATAAGGGCATATTTAATCAAGCGTTTTTTTGAGTGCAACAGAACGTCGCAATTTTCCTGTTTGTGTCCTTAGAAAGACTGATGCCAAAAACGAAGCAGAAGTAAATCGCTAAGACAAACGCAATTATCGAGTAACTTTTTGAATTTGGGTCATTAGGCATATCAGTGTTAATTCACTTTTTCATATAATTAGGTGAGCTAATTTACTTTCACCGCCGCGCCGCGACAGAGGCAACGACAACGAGAGCGAGGCTGAATTCTTCGTCGATATCGCGAGGATTCAAGAAGAAGTTCAGGAGCAGGAAGGAAGAATGTGGAATTAATTAGGTGTGGCTCGTTACGACGCCACCTAATGAACGACCCCTTATCAAAGACCTATGATTTATAGTGACTTAATTTCAGTCGCGTAGTCAGCGACAAGTAGTTTCGCGCAGGTGCCGAATGACCTCGGCGCGATAAGCTGCAAATTTTGACCAAATGATTTTCAGGGTCCTCGTCGAAACTTTTTAGATACGTTTGCTGATATGATTTGCATAATATCCTTGTCTTCTCTGGATATACCTCGATACGGAGATTATGGCGTCGTAATTGGAAGGAAATTTAAATATCAAACTTGCCGAGTTCTTTCTGATATTTCAATTCATTGGATAATAAATTCACTGATCATCCAAAAGTTTACAAATTTACAGGTGTTGCATAACGTTTGATTTTGAACTATGACACGATATAAAAGGGGCTTGGACGACTCCTATGAGTGAGAGCAGGAGTATTGTGACTCTCTGGTGACCAGAACTCCTACTGACGTTCGATGTCTAGTTATGTTCATCATCAGCAGTTCTTGCACAGTAAGAGATCCTACAGTTCATAGATGATATTTTTTGAAAAACAATCCAACTGCTTTCTACTATTTGGCCAATACTCTACTTTGAATTGGATGACATCGAGTTGCGAATTTCATGCACCCAGCATCTCAATATATCAAATGATCCTGGAATTAAATTGATTGCCGAAGGAAGATCGAAATAAGCAATGGTAGCAATGAAGATATAATTGTGCAGAAGAGTCATCCTATCTGTCTCGTAGAAAGAGTGGAGCCGCCCCCGCGCGTAAGTAAAAGGCGAAGCTTAGCAAAGAGTGGAGAAGAAGGGGCTACTATTTTGCAGTTTCTTATAAATATTCATTCCTCCTTCCCGATGAATCAGGGGGGGCACGAGGCTCGCGCTCCAGGCGGTAAGTCGCGTTAAGAGCGCTAACGAGCGACCCCTCCGGGAGAGGAGAGGATATCCCTCTCGCTCTTGAAACTTTGGTCTCTTGCTCCATCATCAAGAGCTCCGGTTTGCGTCGCCTTTGGTCTCCGTCCTCCTTCGGCGCTTCCACTCATCCTCCATAGAAGAAGGGAAGCACTCTTCAGAGCAATTCCACGGCAACCGCGCTCTGCGCGCTGAGTTGTGCGAATTTGTTTAATTAGAAGTTAGGCCGGCGATACATTAGCAATGTAAATACCCCGCTCTCCACGGCCTGCCTCTCAAGACCCCTAGCCCATTTCAGTGCTGCTGCTTTTTCTTCTTCTTCTGTCGGTGGTGCTGTTCCTTGTCGTCGACACGCTTTATACGCCTCCACCAACGGCGAGTTCTCGTCTGCGGATCTCGTATCGAGGACTTGATTTAATGGTTCTGCGTTTTCTGTTTGGATCCTCGTCTATTTCGTCCCGTATAAGGAACCACGATTTGGACAAAAAGATGCAGCTGATAATCGGCGTCGACGTCTAACGCGCTGGCTCGATAAATCGAGGGTGTTGCGTTGCGAATCGTGTCATTGTCTTTAATGGCTCTTTCGTTATAATGAGATCATTTCGAATCTTTGGAAAGGAAGGCGTGGTTGATTTTTTTCGTTTCTACGTCTGGTGCATGGCTGCAAAGTATTCAATTTAACATTTAAGAAAACTAGGAACGGGAGGTCGAACGAGGGTACCGGTGGTACGCTAAAATATAGCAAGGGACGTAGGCGGTGCGTTAGAAATGTACAGTGTGCAGAAGATTTCGGCTCACACCAACTTTGGATTGGTGCAACTAACTAGACCTATTCACGTCATTTTTTTCTTTTCTTTTTCATCGTCGATCGTTTTTAGCTATGAAACCTATACTTCAATATTTATATGATGATCATTACAAGGGAGCTTATTAAGGACGTTCTCTTTTAATTTCCTCGAAATTCCCTCGAGTATCCAAACGAATCTCCTAATTTGTAGGACACCCAGTGTACAGCGGCAAGAACAAGTAGGAAGTAAGTCACCTAAACTTTGCGTTTCTTCGCACCTCCTTCTCCTAACCAAATTTAAAAGAAAAATTCTTAATTACGCGACTGTCCAGAAGAAAATATATCATTGTAACTTTGTTCCGAGTCTGGATGTAAAAATGTATCGTCGCAGCCTAACGACGTTGCTTTTCGCGTGCAAGAAAATATTTAATGAGGCGCGAAGAATAGACTGCGACACGTCAACGTGTGAGGTCTCACGCTTGCTTTCGGCCCGGCGGCTTCGACTATATCTACAGTCACTTCCGGCGTCTCGTCGGCTCGATTACAGTGCAATAAAATACCGTCCACCGCACCTGCGGGCTTGACAGGGACTTCGTCTCCGCGATAACAAGCTCGACAGTGCCGACCTTTATAAACGGAAAGTCTCACACTCCCGCATTATCTGCGAAACTTCCTAAATATCGAACGCGTTTCGCGCCTTGCTCGTATACCGTCAGCACCTGCCTGCTATATTCCTTACAATGTTTCTTCGGTTTCGTTGAATCTAGAAAAAAAAAAACAGTATCGCTGATGGGAGGGAAATTGGCAGAAATTGTGACTATGTGGAATAGTTCGAAAATATGGGAGTAAAATAACGTCATTTAACAAATTGTCCCTTGAAAATTTTCCACTTCTTTAATTCGTAGCAACGCATGCCGTTTTAGTTGATTTTATAGGTTACCAAGTAAACGAAAAGGAATTGATTGGCTAATTCCAAAATGTATAAAAAATAAATTCGAAGCAATTAAAGTGAATTCCTTTTTATCTTTTTTAAATTCCTTTTTTGTTCATTTTGGAATTGGCTTCCATTTTGTAAAAATACCTTTCAATTCCTTTTCGTTTACTGAGTACGGATAATAGTTTCAGTATTCATTTCAGCTAATAAAATTCTGAAGAGGGCCACAAAGATTGCTGAAACGTTATTAAGGAGTATTTACTTATCATTTTAATAGATCCTAAATTCCAAGAAAATAATTTTATCAAATAGTTTCAGTAATTTAAATATTTGAACGTGTTGTAACTCTATCAACTTAATCTTATAAGAAGTCATATTCCAAGCCACAGCAAGGTCATTTATTTTGAAATTAAATTTTTTTTTATTAAAAGAGAAACTCTATATATTTCAATATTATTACCATCAAGTCCAGCAGGTTCAAGTGCGGAAATACTTGTCGTAATCATTTATTTCTTCGCATATTTTCAAGAAAATTTGTTTTAGTTTGCAGACTATGCTAATACATTTGTTTTGCAGGTCACCTGCGGGGTTGCTGGCAGACCAAATGTTCAAAGATGGCACCTCATCATAATGTATTTAAGTGAACGACAAAGGCCGACTAACAAAAATTCGTTATAATTGAACACGACTAACCCAAACAAATTATGGTATTGAAATTTCTTCATTGAAATTGCGTGATGAAATGAACCCTAAGCATTATTGATAACTAATTATTGCACGCCTTACGTGACCTAAAATGTATTCCTCAACGATTTTTATTCCAGAAATCCTAATCTATTCTATTTTAGCAATCATATCATTATAAGCCCTTGTTTAATTGAACCCTTCATCAGTAACATAAACCCGAAACCGAGAGATTGACAATATCTTATAAAGTATCGGGACAAGCAACTTTGCAATCTGGTAACTCGCGCGTTATTGTTGGACGCTTTTTATGCAGCGAGCAGCAAAATAATGTATCATGTAAAACTAACGGCGTTCGAAACACGAACGCAATAATCCGCGGAAATTATCAGCAAGGAGATGCGCGATGATCAGGCAGATAATATTCTGTAATTAAGTAAATTAATTATCATGTAATCATTGTTATTACGGGCATAAAGTACGGTGTAATACGAAACGTGGGCTGCAGAGTGAGGAACATTTTCAGACGTCTTAACCGCATAACAAATCGCGCTTTACAAGGCCCCGATCAAAAAAGAAAGGGAAGAAAGCCAGTTCGTCGTACCACTGGTATTTACGGGAGACAAGCCGGCATAATTCGCAACGTACGACAATAATTTTTCCTTCGAACGATTCTTTCGGCAGCGTTTCACATCCACCTTGCAGCGGGCTCGTCGGCGATCAGCATTAATATTCCTAGTGTGTTTTATGCACTCGGGCGCCGGCATTTTCACCCTCTTAGTTTATTGTATACATCGCACGCAGGTCGCACCTAGATTACGGAAATGCAGACAACCGTTCTGGACTGGAGCGCGCATGTATGTATGTTACGTTTATGTAGGCTTGAGTTACTGAGTTACGTCACGTTAACGAGCAAAGGCAGTCCTTACATGAGATGGACGATCCTTTAAATATATGATTGTTCAAGTATTCATCGCTGCATTTTGTATGAGAAAGAATTGGCATATCATTTCATATCATATCATATATATTATTCTTAAATATTTTAGTTGTTCTAATTGAAGCTGAATGGTTAGTGTTTTAAATCAATATATTAAAAACATATGCAGAACAGATATTTTTTTTATAAACAATGTGTTGCTACTGCAATGCTCCACAACATTATTGTAGAAATCTACGTATAAATTTGCTTTCATATTACTATTGTAATTTTTTCTGATAGCAGTTTCTTCATATTTCTTGACATTTCTCCAAGAATATTCTACCATATGATAAAGTGAAAATTGTCTTGATTCATCAAAACTAAATGGAAAAACTCGCATGAAATTCAATAGGAAATGGTACTAAACGTAATGAAACAAAATAAAATATCCATCGAGAAACGGTAAAAAATCATGATTTCTTATTAATGTGGTTGAATAATTATGCTGGAATCTTCTAAAGTCTATGTGGATTCTCGATGCGGTTTTTAAATCCTTCACAACTTATAAAAACCACATAGTTTTTTTCAGTTATTTACAAATGTTTAACCACATTAAAAAATCATGTGGGTTTTAAGTACTTCACCACATAAGAACTATATACATGAACATTTTTTTTAAAATTCATTTCAAAAAATTGTTTAAGAGGCTAATTTCATGTGGAATTCAAGTGATTTTTTAATGTGGTTACCATGTGGTATCCATTTTATACCGTATGGTATATGATAAAATAAGCACGCAAATTATTAAATACGATAACTTTTAAAACGCATAACAGTGAATAATTATTTTGAACAATTATTGTAAACAATTATTGTAAGCAACGTGCTAAATTCTAATTGTATCTTATACGCGGTTAAACTGCATTAGATTGATCACATAATTGTAAAAACTACAAAATCAACCGTCACTTGGCTGAACAGCTATATTTATGTGCGGTCAGATATTTCAGTAGATGTCTACAGAATAAACCTAAAATAAGCCAAATATAAAATAAGGTTGTATGTACTACTCCAATTAGAACTGCACGTCCATGATTTATCAAATTTCCATTTATTTGTTCATGGACGAAATTTTCGTACACAATAAACGCCCGATGGACGCCCTGGCGAATGACATGTTGAAGTACATTGGACGTATTTGTGCTATCTTGATAGTGAAATGTCCGAAAACCATATGAAGTAAGATTCTGGATGAATTGAAAAATCCCATTCGTGGAGGATTCTTGATTTGCCAGAGAACAATTGACATTCGATCGACAATAATTTGATGAAATCACTATATATATATTTTTGCAAATTTCGTTCCAATTCCAGAATTTAAAAAGACTATAGGCATTTTCCTAAAGATCTAAACGCTTTGCTGGATGTTTTAAGGAACAATCGAATCGTGCCTATTTCCTCCGCTGGTGGCATTTTATTGTAACGGGTATAAGGGCGATACATCGGTGAAGGGGGTACGCTGTTGGGACGTATAATCGAACGAGTCGGAATCGAACGGCTGAGAAGAGAAGCGAGAGGAGTTTGGAACCTAGCCAGTTTGGAAGGGAGTGCTTTCGTCGAAATTTGTGTATGTGGACTAACGCAGTTCGACGTGTATATATATCGCGTTGAGGAAGGACACCTATTGTCGCAGAATCGTCCATTTGTCAGAATGGAAATGAAAGCGATGGCCGCCATACGTGCAGAACTCGGAGATTGCCAATAGCGCGGATCTCGCGTTTCACCTTTCTTCGTCCCTTTCCAATTTCGCCCCTGGAATTCTGACGGTTTGTTAAAGTGCGTCTTTAGCGTTTATCTATCGGGTGGGAATTTTGGTTTCATCCTCCCTAATGATTAAATGTATAGAATCACGACAAACGCGGCCTTTCATTAGTTCAAATGGCTGAATGTTTTATTCCTAAATATTCATCGTTTCACGTAGTATTCTGTATCGAAGTCCAATAATGGTAACATGATTCAAACGTCAATTCGAATATTCCACGTGGCTTGGATGAAGTTCACCGATTTGTGAAGATTCTCTCATCTTTTATTTCTTTTTCTGACACGTACTGGACTCACATTCTTACGTGTACTCACTAATATTGACACAAACATGGTTATAACAGAAATAAAATGAGAATAATGAAGAAAACACAAAATTGAAGTAAAGTATAGAAACAGATGAACAAAAGAAGTAAATATTAAATTTGATACGAGTTAAATAAGATAACAGAATTTCAGAAGGTTAAAGAAACAAGATTTAAAAAGTTCTTAAAGATAACAAAGGTTTAATAAAACGCGACAAAAACTGGCATACGTAGACAACTTAACAATAGAAAATGAACAGACAACCATTGAAAAAAGGTTGTAAAAACATAAATCGTATAAATGCAAATAGACGATAGTAATAAAACCAAGAAGAAACGACTGAAAATGTATTAAAACAACAAAAAGCAGACGTGAGTTAAAACATATACTTAAATTAACGATCATAAAATTATAAGTTTAACAACACTTTAATAAAGATTTATACGGAAATGGCAAATGTTTATTCGTGAAGTGTTTTTTTCAAGCACGTCATCTATCAGAAACCACTTTTATATAAATCTCCCAAGGTCACTGAAATGAAGTTGAAGTAAACTAACGCGATCAGCCGTGTGCGAGGATGATTTCCGAAAGACTCAGTGCCCATAAAGCGTAAAAGCGTCACATCCTTCGACACCACATGTCGCGCTTAGAATGCACCAATTATGTTAATTCTGTAATACATTTTAAACAATATAACGGTTCAGTCAATAACATGTTTCAAATTATTCAATGTTGCTGATGTCTTAATGAATAAAAAATACAAACTTTATTTTAATCGTATCTTGTATGGGTGGAATGGTGATGTTATTATGCTATAGTTTTTCCTGCATTGTTCTGACAATAAGCTCGATAAAGACTTGTAAAGTTGAAAATTTAAAGTTGCAACATTGAAAGTCATAAAATCGTTAGAATAACCCTAGTAGAAATCTCGATCTGGGTCCTGACTCGCGCCTTGATAGATATCCAGGCGCGAGTCAGGGCCAAGCTTACGCCCGGATATTTACAAACTGATTTCTACTAGGGAATGCCTACATCTAATGAACGGGTGGCTGAAATTTTCAAAATACTACCTTTGGAGTCTTCAATAATTCTTATTCATTTCAACATAATTTATTCGGTGTTCCTTTTTTTAGTCATTGTGCAATTAATTTTTTACAATCGGCTTTTATATGTGGCTTAAATATGTACCAGGTTCCTATTACCATTTTCATTATCAGCAAATTCTACCATCACGTACCTCCTCGTCGGCAATTTCTCGACGAATCCGATGAAGTCCCATTAATATTTCGCCCGCAGCACATCTCGCCTTCCAAAATGTCCTGCACGTCTCTTTCATTCCCCTCACTATCTTTATCTCAATAATTCGTCCTTCTTACATCTTCTTCGTTACGTCAGATGACGTTCTCATCAATAACAGTATCGCGTTCATCAGTCTCGAATTATTTTTAGAAATTGGAAACTTACGGGCCCACATCTTATTCTACTGCTATAACAAAAGTCTTCATTTTTACCGAACTAAATTCAAAAAACTAATGTTTTATATAATAATTTCAATTAAATTAAAATTCTATGTTTTGAAATTTCATTTCTTACAATTTGCAATATTTACAAAAATGTCTTTAAATAATGATGATGTCTTTCATTTATCAATGAGCGCTTATTGCAACATTCAATCAACTAGGGGCAGTATACAGCAACACAGTCGTCTTTTTTGATGCTTTAGCAACACACTATTACAGCTTTACTTAAGGAGATCGAAGAAAAAAGGAAAACCGAATTTCATATCGAAGCGAAGGATGGGAAGGAAAGGCGACACGAGAAGAAGGCGGGTGGTGGCGATTGGTTTTCCCGAGATTAACACCTATAACTCATTCGAGACACGCGGAGCCGTGCGTCACTCCTAGCTATGCTATAATTGTCGACATAAATCAATCCTCCGATGAGATCATAAACCCGAGGCGATACACCGCGCCAGCGGATCCATATAACACCCAGGTATAAATGGGCTGCATGTTAAATGTCAATTGGCCTCCACCCGCAAGTATATCCGCGAGCAGAAACGCGAGTGTATGGATTATACTTTGGCGTCTACCAGGCGAATCTGCATCGTGGATTCAAACTGTACATCGGAATTGTCGGGATTAGGGACCATGCCAAGTATCGGTGTTGTAGCCACCAGGAATGCACGAAACTCTGAGGTAAGTGAAGAGATCGACGTCGTGAGTTTCGCTATCGAGAATATGCTGCTATCTCCTTCGAACGGCATTGCTTGGATTACGGAAGTTCGAAACTGGAATTCGTAATTTTTGAACAGTTGACGTCCTAATTCACGAATGATGTGGATTTGTCTGTGATATAAAATCGAAAACAGTTCTGAATTATTTGATGGAATGTTCTGCGTCTAATAGGCTCATCGTCGATTGTCGCTAATGGACCCATACATTCATATATTAACGGCTGGTTCCAATCTCTGATGACGTCATTGCAGTTGGCTCGATAAGTATCATTAACCGAAGTGGAGGCAGTTCTATGAAAACTTCTGCAAGTCGATTTTCAATTTTCTCATCTGATGCAAATCATCGTCTCCATATCGTAACAAATCCATACAATTATGAATATAGATCTGAAGCCATTAATGGAAACGGTGGACAAGACACTTTTTAAAAAAATTAATTATATGTCGTGAGACAAAATACAAAGTACATTGGATCGAAACATAACCTCAACTAACGAGATGTCCTACAGTGAGGAAACAAAGACCCCTTGTACGTCTAGAAAAACACACTCCATCAACAATCTTATAATATCGATACGCCATCGAATTAGACAACAGTATTCAAGACACAGACGAACGACTTTCAAAGAACCGCTCCGGCATCTCACAATGGCGAGCCCGTACAAGAGTTGCTTCCTGCAAAGATTCCTCCGTTATGTTCCGAACAGAGACACGTCGAAGCGCGTAATGAAGTTCAGATCTCCCGATTGATATTAACATGCTTTTCATCCCGTACTGATCCTATCGAGCGTACTTCGAATGATCGTCTCCGTCAAAACCGCGTCGCTTCGAAGATCGCCGTTATCGCCGACGCTGCTGTCGTTATTCCCGTTGCTATTATGAATTCTCTTTAAGTTCTCTGACACGCAAAATTGGAAATATCAGTACCGCGAGCTTCGAAGATGAATGAAGCTTTTGACGTTGTCGTTTGATTCTCGCAGATCTTCTATAGACGGTAGACCGATATGTTGCATTTATTGATTGGGGATTAAATGCTATCTCTTCTTTCTTTAGCAAGTATATAGTATAGATGTGTAATACGCAATTATGAGTGATGTCCACTAATGACGTCCATTAAAAAATATTAAGTAGGGGCAGAATAAGAAATACCCCGACAAGGTTCTTGAGAGGATTTGTGGCACCTAATCGCATGTATAAAGAAGAATAGGAAGAGAATTAGGATTATAGGAGTATTCTAATAGTGTGGTAGAATTACAATGCACATGATGTTAAATCGATTATGATCTGTGGATACCATGGAGTGATGATGGTGATGTTGTAGAATGACGATGATAACTACCATGGTGATGATTATAAAAAGTATAAGAACTTTTAACTGAAATTCAGATTGATATTATGATTGACTGGAAATAGTTACGTTATTTAAGATGCGCCTAATAACAGCTAACTAAACGTCGATAAAATAATATTGATTTTTAGTCATCAATGCTCAATAGATTATGTCGATAGCTTAATACCATCCGCGTCCTCTTTTTATCCTCGGAACGTGCGGATATTTCCAATTTGGCGCATCTTAAAATTCGACTGGACACCGTGTCCATTTTCAGTCTCGTTGCAGTAAGAAGAGTTTTTAATGCGTTCCACCATGGATGCACCGGGCAGGTAAATAGCGCCGCGGTCGCTCAATCGGAGATGATTGGCCCAATTATAGCTGGCGGTCGGCAGAAAATGAGGGCTTCGACGGAACGTCGGTAAATCGACGTCGTCGTCGTGTTCGAGTTATCTCTATCGTTGCCTTGTATCCCACGGCGGCGTGGCGGTGACGTACCTTGCGGCTCGGGGTGATTTCGCTCGGTGGTCGAGCGACGAGGAATGAGTCAATTGAGTTGTTGCCTTAACGGATTGTGGAAACGAGATGGACGCAGGAAGAAAGGCAATTCTTCATGCGATCGGACGGTGAATAGTTTGCAAAATCATATTTGATTCATGTAAATGCAAGATGGTCAAATTGTAATGAAGACGAGGAACAATAGATAGGATTTGCAAGATGATGAATCTTGATTGGCAATGGGTGAGTACACGGGTAGTTTTCGTTTGATGGACTTTTTAGTGTTGACGAATTGACAACACTAAAAACGATGCGAAGCAACCAAGATACGGACGCGAAGGCGAACAAGATAGAAATAAGTGAGAATTCTGATGGGGTCGTTGGGTTGAGTGGATGACCACCGGATGATTACAGACGTCACTCGGTCTTTTCACCGATAAAATCTCGCCTCGTTCAGATTCCAAGTCATCATTGCCCCCTCCCCCACGCCTACTTCTCCACGACGAACCGCGCACTAAGTCAATTCTAAACCATACGCCAAGCCGGCCTCCGGGGAGCTCGATAACTATAGATCATCGCGATCGCGAGTTAACGCTCTCAGGATGCTGTTTTACGAGCGACCGTGCAGTCGGGATACCGTAGGAAAACGAGCGATTATATATATCGCCGTAAGGAGTCGCGCACTTCCGATAAACGGCGATTCCCGAGCGCGTGAGAAGCGCGATATCCTACGTAGTTGCGGGATTAAGATCTCGCAATAGCGATCGTAGCTCTGCACTTTCTGCGATCGAGATCGTGAGTCTTCGCCTTAATGATGGTCTTCCACGCCACGAGAGTACCAAGCGTGTATTGAGAGTGAGGAGATTATAAAACGAAAGTTCGTCAATGTTTTGCAATGGTATATATTGCGGAACGTACAGAGGGTTTTGGTGTCTAAGAGGTGTACAATAATTAATGAAGTGGTTCAAATATGTAAGCACGCTCAACTGAGCCATTGATTATAAGGTTCAATGTTCGACTTCATTTTCGATGGTGATACTCTACTGGAATATCACCATTGAGGATCATCTTTAGTGTTTGCATCATTAGAGCCCCTTTTACAATTAAGATCATCTCTAGACATACTTTATTACAACAATGTCAGCATTAATAAAAGGTTAATTAATTTCAATTTGTCATAATAATTTCACAATTTACATTCACCATTAAATATTTACATTACACCTTTACCAACCATATATTTTATTAATTTATGTTATTGGCTCCACATACCACAAGAATCACGTGAGCAACTATTTACAAAAATAGACCATACCGCTTTAACTATTCATTCGGTATTTATCGCCGTAAACGCACAAGGTTGGTGCTTCGAATCCTTACGTCTGTTTATCTCTCCTTCTCTTCATTCTTTCTACCTTCTCTTTCGAATCAATTTTCTTCTTTCTCATTTCATGCCCTCTTTGCCACATCTTTTCTTTCGTACAGCAGCACTCCTGGCCGGTTGTACGAAGGTCTAAATATTGAGACGGCGTTTATTTAGCAGGAGAGATATATGATATGACGCGGACAATATAATGCATTGTATTCAAATACAGGAGCCCGTGAGTCGTGACCGGGAGCGTATAGGAGCTACCATACAGCGTCCGCGATGTCCCTACTCTTTGCTCCTTTACTTCCAGCCTTCTTCGTATATCTTCCCTCTTCCTCCTGTGGATCTCATAGCCACTCCAGCAACTTGCTCTGGGCTCCCGATGCGCCGTACGTACCTATTGCGTCCGCGCGTATAAATAATATTCTGTACTCGGACTTGTCGGATTAGACCTCGGACCTGGTATTTGTGCTCTGTTACTTACCTGGATTCGCATGAAACGCATGCCAATATTCGAGCACGCCCAAGGCCAATGGAAGCTTTGTAGCTGCTTATGGTTACTGCGGAATGGGGTCTTTCAGGTACGAATTTTGTCCGAATTTCCTCAGCGATTGTACTTGTTCCCTTTTTTAGATTTTATCGAAAAAGTAATTTAATTGTTTTCCGTTATTAATACTCGATATGTATAAAATATTTGCCTGACCTATGTTAAAATGAGTTGCGGACTGACATGTAATTTGCTATAAATTCGGTGATGAGAAACGACTTTGACCCATTCTATTTAATTCGTTGATTTCAGCTGACACCATTACAACAATTCCATTAACATGAAATGAATGACCATGTTCTGAAAGTGACGTGCCAATTTCTATTGCTTTCCTATATCTGTACCAAGATGGGAACTTACCAGACGTACCAGACGGAAAGAAAAAAAGATTCCTACAGATATACCCCAATTAACAAAGATGATCATCATTCTGACTTTGCGCCTTTATTAGTCTGCCCAATTAGCCTCAACATTATCGGGATGGTCAGCCATCGTCATTATCACCGACATTGTTCACATCTTCCAATTATTGCAAATCCAAGCGCTAAATATTCAGATGTTGATGACTAAATGGTATAGTCATCATACAAATAATATGATTATCAGTTCGTTTGCCCTTCTCGTAGTTTTAAATGATGGTCTAATTATAACATTTGCAAGAAAATGTCCACGGTCTAACATCAAGTTTAAACAGAGTGAGACCAATGTACTCCACAAGATTTCATGATGACCCAGTATAGAATTTCCCGATATTGCAATAGTAGATTTAACATCAAAACTGATATGAAAACTCTTGCGAAAAACTCCTGTCGGTTTCAACCATAAATCTACATCAATTACGCCCTTTTTAGAATCCGGGGCTTCCCCGTCGTCTTTCGCGCACTTTGAATTCTTTGCCATATCCCGCGGAGATTCGAAGTGCTGCCTGTAGGTAAAGCCGCTGTTAGAGGTACCGCGGTAACCGGGCTTGGCGAAGTCCCTCGACTAAAAAGGAGTCGACCTGTGGATGCGATATTATGCGAACCAGTCGGCGCGCACGGCATATAGCGAGGATCGTGTTTACTGCGGGTTCATCGCATCAGGCCGCGAAAGGCGAATGAAGCGAGTGGAAGAAGGAGCGACGAGTAAGAAGGAAAAAGCGACGATGAATCGAGGATCGGGGGGAAATGGAGTCCGTGGAAGGACTCGCAGTCGCATTTGATATGGACCGAAGATAGCCGGTAACGTACGCGCTGGCTCCCTGTCATGCTGCCACCAGCACCAGAGACCAGTACTTACGTGTCTCGAGGTACAGCGAACCGCTTTAATGGTGGTCGTACCACGGAGAAGGAGATGATCAGAAAGAGCCCGATTTTTCGCGAATTCTTTTTACTTAACGACTTCTCGCTGCTGTAGCGCCGTAAGGGCTTTGGATTTGTTGAGGTTTTCACTTTCGTACCCAAGATTATCGTAGTCGGGATGCGTATTTAACGTCTATGCGAGTTTCATACCGCAATGGTAATAGTAGCAGCATTTGGATGTAATGGAAACGTAGATGCTCTTCGGGTTTCTTGCAGTGAATTATGCATTCTTGTGGCTTTTGCACTGCTGAGCTTGGTCATTTTAACTGATTATGAAATTACGCACCAGTAATTGGTGAATACACATAGTATACCCCCTTTGTTGACAATTATCGTTGTTATTAAGCAACGTTATCTCTATACCACCGTTAGTGTCATTGTTGGTGACACGAGTCATTATTCTGGACATGGTCAATATTATCATAATCATCATTGTTGATATGATCTGCATCGACACCACAATCACCATCAGTATTGACATTGAAAATTAGTCGTTGCAAACAACGATGATCCGCATGGCAGGCAGATCCTCCTTATCATGATTTGTTCCACAATATTTCGCAGTTCACATTTTTACGTGCAGTATTCGCAACACCCAACATTTTCTACCACTAAATAACAAAAAAAAATCAACCTGATGCAGAGGCGCAATTGGAAAAGTCGCCTTTTCCGTGTTTATACTCGGAACATCAATCTGAAAATGTATAGGATACGATTCATCATGGCGGCATTCTTGGACGAACCTTCATCCGCGTAATCCCGATTGCCGAGAATGTAAAAGACAGCCGCGCGAATTGGTAGCCGTCAATATCTTCGCGGAATTAATCGGCGCGACGGGAATATAAAGAGCTAGCCTGACGTTGAAAGGTGCATTACGAAGCCGGAGATTGGAGGACTTTCGGTGCGCGTTTCACTGCACCGATTTATCGCGTGACGATTCGTAATTCGACTTGACCTCTCGCTCGAAATATTAGGAAGACATAGATTTGCGGTCGCGGCGTATTCGTGGCTCATGCATATCTGATCATATTTTTAAAAAGTGTTTGAAGAAGGTCGCTGAATTATCGTCTGTCATTACTCAGGGGCATCTAATTCCGTCATCACTATAATCACTGAAAAAAAATGGTACGATATCTATTTGCCTCAGTGTACACCAATTCTTTAAATATTTCTAGTTGAAGTATGGGACGACTATCTAGATTCCAATTTTTAACATTTAGTCGCAATCTATTATTGTTGTAATAATGTGAAAAAATTTAGATACTTATATTTATAACTTCCGTGATGTTAAGATTTTCCATCTCAAGATTTTAGGAAGGACTATCAAGTGTACCAATGTATATTACATTCAATAGTATGCTACAAAATTAAGCACGTTTATTACATTTTGATGTAAGACGCAATAAATAATAATAATATTGTTAAAATATTCCTTAATAACCGTTATCATCAGTTATAACAATCGTTTTCCCATTACAAAGACTGGAAATAAACACTACGCGATATGTGTGTAAACATGTTTGTTTATTATACAACATTTTTTGAGTTCTGAAAATATCACAAGAAAATAAATCAGTCAATTGCCGCGATAAAAATCGGTGTCCAACTTCACGCTTACGTCATGCTTTTTACATGGGGTTAATTGCGACTTAAACATACCATAATTGTAATTTAAGCGTGAACTTATACATTGGTATACTTTGATTTATGTAGCTGATAAAACTAATTTTGCATGGGAACTTGTATGCAATAATTAGCAAATATTTTTAAAATTTCAATTCAAAGAACATAAAATATAAATATTCGACATTTTGAAATAATGGTTGTAAAAATACATTGAATACCCAATTACATATAGGATACTTTATTAATCGCATGAGTCTTTTACGATAAGCTTTGTATGATATATTATGAGAAGAATGTATAATCAGGCTAATATATTCGACGCAATACGCTTCGCTACTTGATTCACTGCAGCTTATTGTATATATCAGTGTGACATATGTCATTCATACATCACCTAATGAAAATTGATGATAAAATATCTATACATTGGATGGTGATTCCTCAACTATAGAAAATAGATAAACTTCGTTAAAACAAAGTTTGCAAAATGTGTTGGGGAATATTATTAGAAGTTAATAAAATTTGTGAACATTGATCGAAAACTGGGAAATGAATGTGAATAATTTTTTAAATGTAATATTTTATAACAGAATAGAGGTAATATAGTTTTAAAAAGTGGAAATTTTATTGAAATTACGAAATTTCAAAATTAACAAACTGTCAATAATGAAGATAAGTACAAAATATTAATGAATAATGTGTTCAATCATTACGATAATTATTAAGTTCGAGAATAATAAGTATATATTGTGTATTGATTTTGAGAATAATAGAAACACGATTCAACTTTCATGAAAGGGGTTCGATTATCTAAAATCACGTTGCCGAAAATAAGAATTTTTTAATATACTATTAAAATAAGCGGTATTATTGAATAGGTAAAAGATCACTGTTCCTAATTTTAGTGTATTCACTGAGATATATGATTATAACTATTTCACTTTGGTGTTCAATGTCTATTTTATTAATTTATATTTTCAGAATTGCTTTTAACCTAAGGTATGCTAATCGAATTTCTACCATCAGGGTGCAATAACTTATTTTTGTCAAATGAATAGAACTATCAACAAAGACTATCGTGATTCATGAATTAAACCAAATTGTGTGTACATACATTAATTATGATAAATAGCGTACTTTCGTAGTGTCCTGCATTACAAATCTACCGAAAGACAATTTTCTAATTCCTCTTGAAAATCATGTAATTAATACTTTCCAGAATCATGTAACTTTTATCCATCGTCGGAAACTATCAACATAAAATATCTCAAATACATCTTCCCGATTAATCCAAAGATTTCGGTGCAATCGAAGGAAACTTCGTCGTGAACATTTAGCGGAGGAACATAAGAGGAGGCGAGGGTCAACTGAACGTCTCTCCTAATTCATCCCTTCCTTCCCCTCTACCTGGTGATTATCATGGTACTCAGTTTCAGGCTCGGAGGCAAGATTATCTCGATGACGGTTACGTCAAGGCGACATCTGAAAGAAAGGCGAATAGTCTGAAGGAAAGGCGAGCGAAGACATCGAAGGGTCTCCAGCATCGAGAGTTTCGACCAGACGCGTAATATCGTCGGATTGGACGTTCTTGTTGGCGGATTGTCTACTGTCCTCCAGCATCCCTTCGCTTCACTTCCGTGCAGGATGCTTTATATATCTTTTGTTTCTCGATACTTTCGACGAGAGCAGTTTGTTACCGCGCGCGAGCTGCTCCGCGGACGAGGGTCGATGCTAGGAAACCGTGACTAGTGCGAAAAAGAACCCGGAAGCGAAAATAATAAGAGATAAACAAGTCGAGAGGAAAATACAGAGACACAGAGAGAGAGAGAGGGGGGAGAGAGTTCGGAGAAGAGGAGTGCCGATACAGAAGCCTTTAAGAACTCGAAACGACCGACATGCTCCGAAGTAACAAACTCGCGGATAAGACTTGGGAAGAAATTTATAAGCGGAAAAATTAAAAGACGATGACACGACTAGAGGAGAAAATGAGTATGACAAGAGATTTCTTAATTACGATAAATGTAAAGTAAAATAATGCAACGATTATTTCATTGTGGATCAGAGGTACCATAACAATTCAGTTACTCCAGGACAGAGTTGGGAAACATATCACAATGTAAATGGCGAATACAAAAATATATTTTGCAGGTAAGTGGAAGAAGGACAAAGTACAGAAATAAAGTTGATTCAGGAAGTATGAAAGTGATATTAGAGACTCGTCATTCCGCATAAAATAAGCAACAAAAAGCGGAGGTAATAGAGATATACGGAAAGTCGCTCACAGAAAAATAAAAAAGAATCGGAAGAACCGCAGAACTAAAACGAGCATAAGACAACGGGGAAAAACGCAGAAAAATAAGCGAAACGGGTAAGGGGAGACGAGATGGAAAGAGGGCAGCGAATGCACGTAGAAGGGACGACAAAAGAGAGTCGAGGGAGATGGACGAAGGTGAAAAAAGGATGGAGAGATTCGGGACAAAGTTTCGTCATTGCGAAATGACACGAGTGGTCTTTATAGCACTGAGCCCGCCGGCAGTATTGACAAAAGTGTCGGTCGGCTTCCCTCCGATCGTCACCCCCCTTGTCCCCTCGCTCCTTCACTCTTTTCCGTCTCGTCGCTCGTTTCGTCTTCCTCGTCTGCAGTTTCATCTTCCTCGTCTGCAGTTTCGTCCTGCCGTTCCCCGATATTACGAACGTGGCGGATAGTCGTCGCCGTCACGATGAGGAGGAGAAGGGAAAACTGCGAATGGCTCGAAGATGGCGAAACGAGGGGGGAGGTCGAGGGTGATTGCGACGAAATCATTGCGAGGAATAGAAGTACCGCAGTTGGAAACTCGGGGGACGTAAAACCGTCTTACCGTCGTTGAGGAAGGTGCTGCGGGGACTTCACGAGGTCTAATCGAGAGGAGTACAGCCGGCAAAGGGATGAGAAGGTTCGGGAAGGAGGAGGAGAGAAAAACGAATGAATAGTCACCAGCCATTCCGCGACATTCGACGTTCTCTAAACGAGAAAGCCAAATTCATCCCTGTAGTCTGGCGCCCCGTGTGTACGTATCTGTCATTTTCCATTTCGCTCATCCCACAGTTCAAACCATTGTTTGCGGCCGTAATTAATGCGGCTTATCGTTTCGGTAAATCCGGAATAAAATGCAGCGTAAATTGAAATTTTTACTGAATTAGATGATGATAAAGCACGTAATAAGACTTAATTAAATCTGCAATTCTGTTTTATCAATTGGAAAAATTCTAAAAGTACCTAACACAATGCTAACTCGAACATTTGAGGTGCAACTAGACACCTTTGAACTATAGTCCAAATCTCCAAGTTATTGAAGAGGAGAATTGATGAAAAGAAAACCTGCAAGAAATTATTGCAAATGAAGTGCAGTATTAAAAGTGACTACAAAAGGTAAAATTCAAGGTCAAATCTATTGGGGGTTTCGTGTATAACTGGAACAATGAATGTGTTTCTTTGTTGTTTTTCATGTTGGTTTCAAATATGATTAAATTTATATAAAGACAAAGAATTTTGCTAGAACGGAAAGATTTGCGATTCATAAAATTCTATTAATCTTAACCCTTTTAGCGATGCCGCGATTGATGAAAACGATAAATGTGATCCTGAAAATCTATATACCCGGGTATTTTTGATGGCGCTCTTGAACTATTTGGCGATGTTGAATTGAATGAATGATTACAAACGGCAGTTTTTACGTTAAAGGGTTAGTACTTAACAGTTGCTGGCACGCCTATTAGTCCTTTCAAATGATTTGAAGGAATATGTCATCTATCCCCGAGTTCATGATGTCTATGCACACGAACCAATTGTCGTTTTCTTTCTTCCAAAAGCTTGGTTGGCCAGACATCATCGTTATCTCGCGGACCATATCCACAATCCAAAGGGCTCGGCCCTGAAAAACATACATGGATCTTGCAGTATTTTCAAGAAGGTCTCGACGTCTCCAACGTCGTCGACGTTTTCTCGGCGTGGTCGCCTATTTTCGTTCGGCGAAGGATAACCGCAGTCGTAACCCATTGCGAAAGGTTTCCGTAGATCCGATGTAACGGCCGTATTGGACAACGACAGGGCGTCTCGTCGACGCGGTGGCCAAAGCCAGGGCTGGACCAATTTACGAGTTTCGCAAAGGCGATGCCCATACGTGACCAGCCGCGACTACGTCATGCTTAGAATTTGACGAGAGCGAATGAGAGCGTATCAGGGAAAAATATTTTCGAAAGAGACGCCACAATATTTTCCTCAGAATAGAAGTCTGACAAGTGAAAAAGGGGGAAAATGGAAGGCGGGTCTGTTCGTTGTGAGTGGAAGAACCTCAAAATTGTCAAGACATATTTCTCGATGAAATACAGATGTTCAATCGTTCTCAAACTTTGGCAACGTCAGCTTTGTTCTTTAACATGAAAAAAGGTAGAGACATTGAATACCTAAAATTCAGGTAAACAGGAATTTCCCTGACACCTAATTTTATGATCCTAATCGAAATGTGATTATTTAATAAATCTTGATGAGTAAGGAGATCGATCGTGCAGGTGTTAGAAACGACGCACTAGTTGACACCTTTGAAAAGGAATAGGTTATTAGTCCTGACAGTAGGGACGGTGGATGGTGGAACTGCCACGAGGGAATCGTGGGTCTCCTAGCTGGCTAGATCCACTGTTTCACCCTCGCATACATTCAATGGATACACACCGCAAAAGTACTGAGGAAACAGAGGTAAGATGGGAGATTCGATGGATCGCGTCGATTCTATAGCGAGGGTCTTTATTTGGGCTTTTTGTCAAATTGAAAGTGAAGCATAGAAAAAATAACCTTTCGTCAAGTTCCTCTTAAAAAAAAGAAAAAGAAAAAGAAAAAATAAATTTAAAAAGTTAAAAAGTAGACAGAGAAGAAAATTATTTTCCTGCATAATTATAATCAATTCATTAAATAATAATTAAACAATTCATTAAATGAATGTCATTCGTTTAGTAAATTGGAGTTAAATAAAGACCAATGGAATCGACGTTCAAATGCACTTCATACGGATTAATCCGCAGATTATTACCGACCACGAAAGTCGAACGATATCGTAATCCACGTCAATCATAAGTCATAATTCGCAAGATCCATATTTTTGACGGAGTATATGTCGTCTTTTTTGCGCCGCGCGCATTGGTCGAATCCGATTGCGATTACGATGATGAATTAGAACAAACGTAGATAGTGGCAAAGTAGGGAATGAGGAACGAGGAGGTCACAATTTATCAAAGAGTCCGCGGAGGTGAATTCTCGATCGTTTCTCGATAGATGCCGTCACTCCACTGCTCATCCACTCGTTCGCCGTCCCGACGCGTTCGCTAGTCAATTTTGCGATGATAAAGCAAATAGATAATGTCCGAACTTTAATTAAAACTGGAGGGCTGAGTGACGTCTTTGATTACTCGAGAATTTAATTAATCGCACGACGACCCCGCCCGTTATGTGCCGTAAAGGGAAAAGTACCGCCCCGGAAAGTCGTCAATTTGAATAATACAGAGTTGTCACAATTCTTCGCGACCGAGGTCGATCGGCGCTTTTTCTTCTGCCTACCGTGAGTGACGAGATTTATCGATATTGTGTCACGTATATGAGTACAAATTATCGTGTACCTGATTGTTTATGAATTACTGGTAATTGAATTAGCATTAATAGACAAACGAAGAGAGAAAGTGGCATGACAATCGAGTGAATTAATGTTAACACGATATATACATATATAATTTACTGTACAAATATATTTATAAACATTTCATTATACCTCTCACATATTTTTAGTGCATACTGGTTTATGAAATTTTATGAAATTTCACGAAAGTCTCATTAATGCGAATGTGTATAAATTTTAAAGGACGCGATACTGAAATTTCAGTGTAGAGACGGTAAATTAATTAATATACATTAACCCATTAGCGCCTGAACGGACACTTTTTCGATACCAAAGTTCAGAGATTCGCGGTACAATGAATTTGGTAGAAAAAAATTTTTTTGAACCTTATTGTACCCCATGTTTGAATGGTCGCTCATTCGAATAGTGATGGTTAGAAATCCCTAAAATTATTTTTTTTATGTGAAAATTGCTAATTAAAAAAAGAAAACACTGTTTTTGTTTTTAATTTTTTTAAGAAAATTGTTTTTCGCTTATGCATTTTTCTATATACTTAATACCGATAAATATCGCGCCCATGAACCCTAAACTAAAAGTTATTGGCTTAAGATTAATAAAAACAAAATTTTAGTCATACAAAATGGCGTTCAAAACAATAAATTTTTACTTTTAATCTTCAGCAATTTTTTTCTCAACTTATATGGACTTTAGGAAAAATTTCCTAAAAATAAAAACATCCTAAAATTTAAAAATAAAACTCATTTTAGGGATTTCAAACCATCACTATTCGAAAGAGCGACCATTAAAACATGGGGTACAGTGGTTCAAACATTATTTTTTTATCAAATTCATCTCTGAACTTTGGCATCGAAAAGTGTCCGTTCAGGCGCTAATGGGTTAATTAATAAAATTAATGCAGTATTAAAATATGTGCATTAATTAATTAATAACTAATTAATAAAAATATACATAATAGACATACGATTTCAATACGTGAAGTCTAACATTAAATTATATATATATATATGAAAAGAGTTAGCTTCTTTTCGGATTTAACATAACTCCAGTATGAGCTGAAATTCACTCTTAAAATATGTGAAATTTTTCCTCTTTGATAAAGAATTTTAATATTTTATGTTGGCAATCAAAGTTTGTCAAAATTGGAATTCATGTAATTTTATCTTTAGTATAAACTAATATTTTCTGGAGTGAAAATCGAGTCACACATTGAAAGGAGTGCAGCATAGAGTGAGACATCAATCTCTGAAGAGTGAATAGAAGAATTGTCACTTCATCTCGACTAAAAATTCATTCTTATAGAAATGATAAGTTCACGCTTTCGAAAGCCTGGCTCAATTTTCACTCCAAGAAATCGGATCGAATAAGCAAAATTAACAAAAAATAAAACAAGAAAGAAAAAACTCATTAAAACCAAGGACAGGAGTTGTTAATTTTTTACAGTCATTAAAACTCGTAACATGTACCGAAGCTGACTAAATAGAGAAATGGATGTCGAAAGAAATAGTATTTAATAAAATGTAAAAAGAATTAATGTGATATTACGAAAGTGAATGCCTGGAACAACGTTCTAAATTAAACTGCATTTCTGTAATGCAAAATAAAAATGTAATAGATAAGCTATTAGTGCCTCTTCAAATATAGAATGACAAAATCATAACGTACAAAATTTGTCAATATCCACCGTGGAAAGTAGGCCCCGACCTAACAGATATGAGCCTGTTACATCAACTTAATCAAACGGTAGATATGAACGCAAGAGAATCAGTTATCTCCGAAAAAATAGCTAGCTATGAAGATCATAAAGTTTGGTCCGTAGACCTAATCCCAAATCGAAAGTTTAATATCTGCATAATATCCCGGCCCGATCTTCAAATTAAAACAATAGACTTTGATATAAAAACTAACACGAAAACAGCTACCATCCAAGCTCTAATAGTAATAATGAAATTCTCTCATCAATACTCTCATCAAGGCATAGCAAAACCTTAATTCTGTTATCAAATATTGAAGTCTTCTACGAGATTCAATCTCTGGAATATAACCCTCTGTGTACAGAATTACTAAATGCAATAACAGAATACCTAAACAATAATCAAACCATAAAACTAATATGGATTCCACAACAAAACCTAAAGAACAGATGTGTAAACATACCAGTCTCCACCACTCTAAATTCAAAAATAATACCTATTCATACAGCAACAGAAGTCACCTACAAATATAAATCAACGTTTATAGCAAAAGCTTTAAAATCAATGGAAAAAGATTACGAAACAAAAGTTAGAGGTATTCTCTGTAATTGCCCTATAATGACAACACACAAGGAATTAACACGCAGAGATCAAGCAGTGCTCACGAGGTTAAGAACAGGCCACACAAAAATCACCCACAGCTTTCTCATCTCGAAAGAATTACAACCAAAGTGCAACCACTGCCAAGAACCACTAACGGTGCAACATATATTTCA